>PQXJ01000469.1:0-29000 GCA_004786225.1 Botryotinia narcissicola | reverse complement strand
CCTCCCCTAACATCCTCCCCTAACATCCTCCCCTAACATCCTCCCCTAACATCCTCCCCTAACATCATACCAAAACTCTTCCCAGCTTTCCCATCTCGAACCTATCCCGCTGTTTCCCACTATTTCCCGCCATTTCTCTACTTGGTACTTCTTTTTCTAAACTAAATCATTAAATCCTGATTCTCTTTTCTCTTTTCTCTTATCTTACACAATTCAAGGTTCTATGACTGAGTAGCTATCCGGTACCTATGTATTTGGTTATAGGTTTGTAAGTTATTGAGATGGGGGTGGTGTGGTTGGTTTTGGGGGGTTTTGATGTGTATGTGTATGTGTATGTGTATGTGTATATGTATTCAATTATGTATCTTTCTCCATATCTCTCTCTAGATCATATAATATTACACAATATAAAATATTAAATACTATATCAAGATCTTATAAATATTAAAACAAATCTCAAACCTCAAACCTCAAATCTCAAATCTCAAATCTCAAATCTCAAATCTCAAACCTCAAATCTCAAACCTCAAATCTCAAACCTCAAATCTCAAACCTCAAATCTCAAATCTTAAAGCGAGAAAATAGAATATTAATTATTATATCAATCACTACATTACATACCTAAATAGATAACAAATCGAAAGATTAATTAAGCAGATATTGTGTAGAGAGGGATATATGTAATGTTCATATGCATACAGAGATATATACATAGAATAAACAAGCAAGTGAATAAGCAAGCAAGTAAATATCTCTCTATACAAGAGAAGCAATGTACTATGCGATAAAATATTGTATTATATCATATCATACATATATACCATGCTATACTATACCACATCCCCATCCCAATACAAATCTCCAATAAACCCCTACCCATCCATCCCATCCCATTCATCCCACCAACCCTGAAATTACAGGTAGGTAGGTAGGTAGGTAGGTAGGTTAACGAAGTACCTACTAGGTAAGACTTACATAATTCCAAACCCATAGGAGAGAGAGGAAAAAGCGAGAAACCCCCTCAAGAGAAGCATCAATACACATTAGACCAACTGAGACCAAGCAGCTAGAAATTTTCCGTCGCAATGCCTTCCACCATCCATCCATCCGTGTATATGTATATCCATCCATCCGTCTTTCCTTCCGTCATAAATCGTAGAGTAGTCATAAACCCCTTCACGTCACATCGCATCTCATACCAACTCGTCCCATTTCCATAATATTTCCAATTATATATTACCACCACCACCTCCCCCTCTTTCCGTAGCCCTCCTCCCCTACAATCCCCCGACCCCACTATCCTTACTCGCCAACCTCTCCCTCTCCACCTCCTTCCTCCTCCGATCAATCCTCCTAATCCTTCTTTTCTGCGCCACCTCAGCATCCCAAATCCCCGCAAAAAGTTCCTCACACTCATCTTCATTTTCCGAATCAAAATTCACCCAGCCCTTCGCTTCCTCCTCTTCTTTCGTTTCCACATTCCACGTATGTAATTCCCCATCTTTTTTCGCACCTCCAAATTTCCCAGGATTCCCCATCCCCACCCCCACAAATTCCGAAATATTATCATCCTCCCCCTGAAAATCAAGCGAATGAGTCCGCACATCCTCATCCTCAAACGTCTCCACAACACCCACCCTCTTCGTTTCCAAAATAAACTTTCCAATTTTATATCTCTGGCCCGCCTCCCGCGCATCCACATATTTCCACCCTAATAGCGTATTACACACCGCGCAGTTTACATCTGCGACAACATGATGACCTGTTAACAATTCTCGATTTGAAGGACGACCGACGCGGACGTTGGAGATATTTTTAGAGCGATCGTGAGCGGTGGGTGGAAAGGGGGGGGTTTGAGGAACCGGGGAAGAGGGAGGCGGAGCAACGAGATAGGCGCGGCCGTGGCGACCGGTAAATCCTTTGGAGATGATTTGCGAGGAGTAGGAGATGTGGGTGGAGCAGGTGAGACAGCGAATTGTAGAGGGAAAGGGACGGGAAAGATGAGGTTGAGGGAGAGATTTAGTGCGAGGAGGAGAGGTGGGAGCGTAGGTTAAATCATGACTCTCGTTCTCATTCTCATTTTCACTCCAACTCCCACTCTTGTGGGTGGAAGTAGTTGGGATGCGCGAGAGAAAACTCCCAGATGTAGGTGATGCGAGTGGAGTTTCATTACAGCTACTCGTAGGCGAATAGCTTAATCCTGGAACCAAAGGGTTTGCGCTTGTGCTTGTATTGAGCGATGCGGCTTTTGTGCTAGGAGGAGAGGATGTGCGACGACGAAAGGGGAACGAGAAGGAGGGGAGAAGATAGGTTGGGAACGTGAGGCGTTCGTTGGACATTTTTGGGACGAGGTTTCTTTTGATCTACTCGCAGATAGCTACTTCTCCTGCTTGCTAGCTAGCTAATAATATGGAAGATTTGTGTTGTCATAAAAGGTGTATCGTGGTTAGAAGGATTATTGGATATTGCCTGAACGTCAAGATTAGAAAGCTGCGATGAAATGACATGATGGTGAATAGGGGAAAAATCGGGATTCAAGTAAGAAATAAGTAAATAAGGGTAAAACATCACACACACAAAGAGTCGCGTGGGAAAGTCTCAAAGGTCTTACAGGATAAGACTGTTTGCGCGACGGAAAGGGATGGCATGATCACTCACTTTTATAGATGAGACAATGCTATTATTGGCATTTGTATGTGTGTGTGTGTGTAGATGAGTTTCGCATGTGAAATTGAGGAATTCTGTGAGCTTTATGTGAAGATATCGAAGGATATGAGGTAGATGGAATAGATATGAAGATATCTAGGTAGAGAGTCCAAAGAATTGAGGGATAAAAATGAGGTATTTACATGTATATAATGTCATACCTAGTAGCTTCTTCTTCTCACCACTCAAATAATTGATGAGAGGTATCATAAGCAAAACTACCTAGATCAATCTGATGTCGTAGGACAAGAACAGATAATAGGATAGCGTGGTAAGTGACATGTGCATGTGAAATACCTAGGATAGCGAATTGAATACCGATATATATATGTATTTATATGGACAGACTTACTTAATCTTGGATTGGAGAATTGAGGATACATTTGTAGAGATGTACGACCGAGACCAGACGACTTACATAAATCATGTGTTATTTCCCACTTTTCACTTACCACTTTTCACTTACCCCTTCCCACTTTACTATTCAAGTTGTGCAGAGATGTGTTGTCGCATTCAATTGTACGGACAGAGTATTATCGTGGGTTGTGTGATTGTGCCTCCGCTTTGCAGATAGATGGAGCTGGTGAGAGTACTAAGCAACAAGGGAGCTGGGTATCTCGGAGCCAAGGGAGGTAGTGGTCGGTGGTAGATAGAAGGTAATTATAGATAATATACGATGGATAGTCTACCCTCACTTACCTAGGTTGGCTTATCGATAAGTGATTGTAAGAATGTACCGTACGGATGGATGTAAGGATGATTTATACCAGTACCGGTCGTCAGATGATTTCTGGTAAATGATGGTTGATGGTTGATGGTTGATGTTCATGAGATTAGAGATTCAAGATTCAAGATACAAGATACAAGATACAAGATACAAGATACAAGATACAAGATACAAGATACAAGATACAAGATACAAGATATGAGATATAAAGATTGAAGATCTTTTTCATTCTCGTCAAAACTCCAGTTATTCTTTCAAAAGAAAAGAAAGGGACCATTATTATACACAGGGATTGAATGACTACTTGCATATTCGTTCTATCCTTCTAATCATGTTTTGCATAATCTACTAGAATACATGTAGACAGGCAGGGAACCGGAAGTAGGAAGCAGGAAGCAGGAAATGCTTGTTGTTCATCTCAAACTCGGTGATTCAGGTGTACTTTTATCCTAATGCGATGTGAATAGTATATATGTACCGCGGTTAATGGAAATTGGGAGCATAAGCTGCTCCATTTTCGGATCAACGTGATACTCTGAATTGTACTCGCATCTTGACATTTGACTTCGACTTTGACTTTGAGCTTTGGACTGTTTATTCTTACTTCTGAATGCTTGATGCTTGGGCTTGGTATTGATATATCAACAACTGGAGGTATCCTAGATATAATAAGGTACATATGACAATGGAGAATGGATCTGACGAACTGTCGGTATACCTAAGATTTCAGAAGTGGAGTGATAGAATGGGTACAAGAAAAGGACAAATCATACTGCATTCCATAGGTATGCAACTCATGATGAAATATATGGTATAATACATGCATGGTGTTGTGTGAGTCGTGACTTCGACATTAGAACAATCAAATGTCGTATTTAACTAATACAAGCTCGTATAGCCTTGGCAGTTTCTGTTTCGAGGGACTTGAATGAATGGAAGAAAGGCAATTTCTTGTTTCCTGCTTACTACATACCTACTCTGTACTCTGTGGTAATCCTTTCTTGGTGAATCAATGAATGAATGAATCAATGAATGAATCAATGAATCAACGAATCAATGAATCAATGAAAATGAAAATGATATGGTATGGTATGATATCCTTCACACATGACCTTACGAGATGTGGTATTAATTCATTCTTGTATCACATTGATTAATAATAACATTAAAACTTCACTGAAAACAGGAAATTGAATCCTCCTAGAAATTTCTAGTGGTTTGGAGTCATGTCATGGCGGTTGCTTGTGTTGTGTTGTAGATGTTGCATGAGAATCCATCGTGATTGGTTCATTGAAAGCGGGGAAATTAGAAACTAAC
Organism: Botryotinia narcissicola; assembly: GCA_004786225.1. Classification (NCBI taxonomy): domain Eukaryota; kingdom Fungi; phylum Ascomycota; class Leotiomycetes; order Helotiales; family Sclerotiniaceae; genus Botryotinia; species Botryotinia narcissicola. Next base: position 24,250 of record PQXJ01000469.1, on the reverse strand, counting down.
TTTTCTGCCTTTGTTTAAATCCCAAAATCCACATTGAAAGAAATTTGAGCCAGAGCCGCCTCTTTTCTCCTTCCAGTCACCGATTGTCAAATAGTGCAAACTCCGAAATTCATAAGAAGAAATCAAATATCACGTCAAGGAACTCCAACTTACCCATCCTACCTGCAAATATCACTTCAATTCATCGTCGCAATAAATCAAATCAATCGTGTTCAATCAAATCGCAATTAAATCAAGATCCAAAATCAAAATCCCGACTAAATTGTCACATTCTATCCCCAAACCTTTCACACCGCAAAACTGGCAATTTTCGAGAACAATGGCTCCAAGTATGAAAAACAGTCATAGTAGTAGTAATTGTGGCGGCGAGGTAGTCGGCTCTCAAGCCAACGTCCTCGCCAGCTGCTACATCGTCGACTCTTCCGCTCGTCTTTCTGGATTCCATTACTCCACTACCGGCGCTGGCGGGTTAGTTTCCCCCTTTTCATTTCTATCAACCCAACTTTCCCCAACCAACATCAAATACTAATATTCTCTCAACAGGGCAAAGTGGTATCCCTGAGGTCCGCTCAGGGTCAATATCCCCTCCATCAAGTCCCCCTCTTGCGGCCTTGACATCTGCCAACGAATTCGCATTAATTAATCATTCAATGAAGAATCGTGGTAGAACTACAAGCCGCAAAGAGGGGGCAGCGTACGCCATCCGGGAAGAGTGTGAGAGACTCTTTTGCGAGAACATGAAAACCATTTTTCTTGGTGAAGAAGAAAGTGCTAGTAGTGACTCAAACGTGATGGGTGCGGACACGTATTCAAGTCTTGACGATGATGTGGATACGCATGATAATTACTTTGGTATCGTCAAATCAGGCCATTCAATCGATGCTTGGGTCGAGATTTGGGATTATACGGGAGGATGCAGTTTCCGTGGATTTGTTGGCGGAAATGGTGATGAGAAAACACTATTTGCATTCTTTGATAATTCAGTCATTGGAAGGGATCTAAAACAGGGGTAAGGATTACTTTGTTGTTGTCACCACAATTTAAGTTACTAATGAGCAATAGACTTATGGCACTCATTGAACTCGCGGATGAAGTATTCGCAGTCTCAAAAGTCGTTATTAATGTTGATCGATCCATTCCTGAAGGAGATAGATCAACTTTCCTTAAGAGTCTTCGTTGGGTTGGATTCGAATTGACAACCCTTGACATGTGGTCGCATCAACTGGATACCACGAGTGAAAGATGGTTATTGATGGGATTGGAAGTTTAAGATGTTTGATGGATGAGGGGAAATAGATGAGCAAGGTGCTAGGTGGATAGGAAGGAATGTTCTTTTATAGGCGTACGGTTGTACAAGCACTTTTCTGCAAACACAAGCTGTTCATTGCCGGGGTTCGTGGCGTGGTACTTGATTTTTTCTTGAGTCTTTTTTCATGGGACGTTTGATTCAATTGAAGGAGGGAAGGCAAAGCAAAGGAAGGGAAGGGAATGGAGGAAACAAGCACTTTCATAAGTAGTAATTCTCATTCTGGGGGTTTTCATCTTGATATGAATATGGATAGGGTAAATACTTTTTTAATAAGTTTTACCTTTTTTCCTTTCGATTCTACATAGGTTGTCAAATATGGATTATATTCTTGTTATTAGACATGTGTGAATTTCTTGGTGACTCGATAATTAATTCATACTTGGAACCCACCTCGTATTGTATTCGGAATACCCTCTCCGTATATGCGTACGTGTGTAATGGTGAGCCTCGTTGAGGCGATTTGGATTCGTGGTTCGTTTCAAGACTTCAATTTCGTTGATTGGAAATCGGGCATGAGGGAGAGAGAAGGATTGCGTGGCGTGTGGTGTGTGGCGTGTAGTATGTGGCGAGATGAGGGGAGGGGAGGGGACAGGAGGCAAATGGTTGGTTGGTTGGTAGGAAGCAAGCAAACAAGTAGCTGGGTGTAGGTGAATAAGTGGTTTGGGTCAGATGTGGGAGGGACTATGGGGAAGTAGGAATTTGGAATTTTGGAAATTTGAAATATGAAAATATGAAAATATGAAAATATGGATATTGGGGGGGTAGGTAGTTGTTATTAGTGGTTTGTTGTTGGTAGTTAGTTAGTTATTGGAGGAGAGAGGGGAAGAAGGAGAAGGAGGGGGGGTAGAGAAAGATAATAGTATAGGTATTACCTCCCTCCCTACGATAGATACATACCTATACTATGTATGTACTCGGTATGTAGGTAAGTAGATAGGTGACCGAGTAGGATGTAGGTAATATCATGTCATGAGTACAAATTAGCATATGCTAGGTAGGTAGGTATTCTTATACTTTAATGTTTATTTAGCGATTGATTGATTGAGGATGGAGGATGGCTTGTTGTGCTTAGGGAATGTATGGATTGGATGGATTGGAAGAATGGAAGAATGGGATGCTTGTGTGAGGGTGAGGGTGAGGGTTGGTGGGATGTATGTGTGGATTATGTAGGGAGGGAGGTAGGTAGGTAGAGAGGGAGGGAGGGAATTCTATGAGCGCGATTGTTATTGCTTGTTTGGGTTTTGTCATTTGGGGGACTATTAGGAGGGGACTATTAGGAGGGTTAGTGTTACCGATTCAGGCGGGATATCGATTGGGTTTGGAGGTGGTTACTGGATTGGGTTAGTTGGGGTTAGTTTGGGGGTTAGTTGAGAGGCTAGCTGGGTGAGGGAATCTAGCTGGGAGGAGAGGAGAGGAGTTGGAACTTGGGGGACTTTTGGGTAGGGATGTGAGGGTGTGAGGGTGTGAGGGTGTGTGAGGGTGTGAGGGTGTGAGGGTGTGAGGGTGTGAGGGTGTGAGGGTGTGAGGGTGTGAGGGTGTGAGGATGCTAGATAAGGTAGGGAGGGAGCAAGTAGTGAGAAAGCGGCAGTGAGAAAGCTGGAGTATTGATAACGAGGGGGTGCATGGGATGGAGATTTGAGTGGGATTTATTAAGATGTGAGATGGATGTAGGATGTAGGATGTCATGTACAGTAGTGTAATGTAGTGTGATGCAGTATAATAATGAATGAATGTGTTTTGATTGTAAGGAGGACCTACCTAGGTGCCTGAGTATAATAGATATTCATTCGCCAACGAGAAGCTGGAGATGATTCAAATGGATTGATTATCTAGAGCTTATAGTAGGTAAAGAGAATGGATCTTAGATAGCGAGATGTTATTGCCTAGCATAAAATTCAATAATTTATCTAGTATCTCTAATACAAAAACACCACATCATCTACCATACAATAGAATCACATAGAAAGAGGCAAAAGCCCATACAACCCCTCATGATTGATTACCTACCTATCTACCTCGATATTCAATAATGACCGTATCACTCTCGCATTCACCCTTCACAAGTCGGTCTCTTCTTACCTAGATCGATCGGTCTCTAGGGATTATTAACAATTACCTACGGCACAGACAGGCCTTTCCACGTACCCTTCTACGGCAGCCTTGCTTATTGATATTAGCGATTGGTTTTCTTTGCCTGCCTATACCTGGTTTTCGTAAGCTAAACCCAAACCCTTATAAGTTTAGTACCTACGCAGCTACACTCCATCTTACATATTACCCATCACCTCTCACCACCACACCTACCACCTACCACCTACCACCTACCACCTACCGCCTACCTACATCCTCCTCTCCACATCTTCTCCATCCATCCTCTATTCCTACAACATACAACTTACAACATCAATCAAAAACGCATCAATCCACTTTACCTACAACAATTCCCTTTTCATAATAGATCAAAAGAATATCCTTTGGTTCTTTGATCGGTTTCAACAAATATCGAATCCTTCGATTCTTCCAAGATATTCCCATTCAAAGAATCCATTTTCATAATAAGATAGATAAGTAAGTCCGATCGATTCCTGGCTTCTTTGCTCTACCGGCACCGGCATCATTCCCTTGCAAGGTCACCGCTCTCTCAACATCACTTCATCACTTCCCTTCATCACTTGCACATCTACTGACAACGATACACTTCAATAGATTTGTTAATTCCAATCATGGCGTCGATGACGGCCCCAACTCCAGATACTCTGGTGACCCTCAAGGTTAATATTGAGGGTAGCAATCGAAGATTCAAGCTTCCTCTTCGTGATCTCGGTGCTAGCACTCTTCCCGATAAGGTATGTGATAACATCAATCTATCTCGAAACACATCTCCGTGATTATGCAAAACATATTATTTTGTTTAATCACGATCGATCGTGATAAAATCATTGGAATGTCGCTGATCATTATCATCTACATAGCTTCGATTCCTTCTCGCCATCCCTACAACATCCGAGGCTATCTTCGAGAGATACTCCGATAGTGCCGCTGCCTTCATCGTCCTCGATGCAACCAATCCTTCAGTTTACAAACAATTGTATCGTGCTGCCAAGGCTAAGCTTAAGCTTAGACTCAAGGTCACCATCAAGGACAAAGAACCAGTCATGCCAAAGCCAGCTTCCGTCGAGGATGAAGAACCAACTTCAGCCAAGTCTGTGGAAGCACAACCTGAATACCCCTCGTTCACTAGTCCCATATCACTCCCATCAACCACTGAGATCCCCAACGCCAGACGCAGCGTCGCTTTTGACTCAGAGGCTAGAACAGAAGCCCAACACAAGGATTCAAGTGCTACAGTGCAAGTGCAATCCAAAGTTCAAGAGCAGATTGAAGCAATTATCTCCTTACAAAAATCCTTTGATGAGATGACTGTCTCTAAAAATCACGCTGCTTACCAAGCAGCAGTCGGATACGAAAAGCCAGTTCCTGCCTACTTGATGGACAGATATCCCGATGGCGAGCCTTTACCAGGCTCAAAGTCACCAGAACCTGTTGTCAGCTCGTTCTCCGTTTACTGTAATAGTTGCAGTGTCTCTATTCCAGATATCCACTATCATTGCAGCACCTGTGATAATGGTGATTTCGACTTGTGCCCACAGTGTAACGATGCTGGAGTCACCTGCAATGGTGATCATTGGTTGATTAAACGCATCGTGGATAAGGGTCAATACATTCACAGCACAACCGAAAAGCTCGCCCCTAAACAACTTTCTGGCTACAGAGATAATAAGCCTCAATTCTCCGACTCTAAGACTACTCTCATCGCTCCCGCAGTCGAAGAAAAGAGACCGGTTCCTACTCGCACTTGCAATAGCTGCATTTCTGAATTGACCGAAGAGCAATTCGTCACTTGCATCGATTGTGAAGATTTCGATTTGTGTATTCAATGCCACGTATCATTGAAGCATGGTCACAACCCCAAGCACGCTTTCGCTCTCGTGGATGAGGATGCTAGCTTTGGTCCAATGGTCTCTGCTCTTCTCGCCGCAGGTCGAAATGCCTCTCACTCTGCTATTTGTGATGGATGTGATAGAAACATCTTTGGCGTTCGTCACAAGTGCCTTGATTGTCCAGATTGGGATTACTGCAATGCATGCATTGCGAATGCTGCCTTCATCCACCAAGGTCACAGATTCGTACCTCTCTATGAACCTGTCAGCCGCTCGTGTGCTCAACAACAAGCTAGCAGAGTTCGTCATCATGGTATTTTCTGTGATGGACCTCTTTGCAAACACAAGCATCACACCGAAGATGACAATGGTAACGTTTCTCCCGCTTATATCACTGGAGATCGTTACAAATGTGCTGTCTGCCATGACACCGATTTCTGTGCTGTTTGTGAGGCCAGTCCATCCAACTTTCACAACAAGACGCATCCTTTGATCAAGTTCAAGACACCTGTTCGCAATGTTAGCGTTACAACTCTTGGTGATCATCCAAATGGTAAACCCATGGCACCAATGGGTGATCGTTTTGCACCAACAACTTCAAAGGCAACTGAGACTACTCCAACTCAATCCACTAATGCTGCAACACAGGTTCAAACCGTTGCTGAAGTTAAGCCTGTTGTTGAGGCTAAGCCTGTTGCTGAGGCTGAGCCTGTCGCTGAGGTTGAGCCTGTCGCTGAGGTTGAACCGGTTGAGGTCAAGGAGGAAGTTATCGAGAAAGTCACTGAAGAAGCTCCAGCTCCCGTCGAAGAGGAATTGGTTGCACACTTTGTTCGTGATGCAGTTGCTGATGGTACCATGATGACACCAAACTCAGTTTTCGAACAAACCTGGTATCTCCGCAATGGTGGTAAGACATCTTGGCCTGCAGGTTGCAGTGTTAGATTCGTTGGTGGTGATAACATGTGTGCTGTTGATCCTGAACACCCAGCCAGTGTACATGAACTTGTCAGTGCTGCTGAGAGCACAACTTGTTATACTGAAGTCGCTCCTGGTCAAGAATACGGTTTCACCGTCTTGATGAGAACTCCAAACCGTGCTGGTAGCTTCATTTCATACTGGCGTCTTACCACTCCTACTGGTGACAAATTTGGTCACAGACTTTGGTGTGATATTACTGTCAATGAGCCAACTCCAGTCATCAAGGCTGAAGTTGCTGAGACTGAAGCTCCTAAGGTAGAAGCTCCTAAGGCCGAAGTTGCTGAGACTGAAGCTCCCAAGGTTGAAGCTGCTAAGGTTGTAGCTGATGAGCAAGAGCTTGTCTCTGAAGCTTCATCCGAAGTCGAAGAAACCCGTGACTTACCTGAAGCTGAGACTAGTCAGATGATTTTCCCAAAGCTTGAAAAGGAATCTCCAATCTCAAGCATTCATGAAACTCAACCATCTCCAAAGCTTGTTCCAACTTCCGAAGAAATCTTCAACGATGACTTTGAGGAATTCAATCAAAACTTCGAAGATGATGAAGCCGAGGATGGATTCATGACAGATGAGGAGTACGATATTCTCGATGCCAGTGATGAGGAATACCTTGCCGAGCAAGAATCAGAATCTAAGAAGTAAATGCATCACCCGGCAAGTTGTATTAGGGTAAAGATGACTACATAAATCAATGAAAAGGACGTGGATGAATATGGCGAAGGGAATGGGGATGAATTATCACGAATAAGGCAGGCGTAAGATTGACACACAAACAAGCTCTGGATAGCGGATGGATTAAGGGATATGGATGGAGCTTTTGGGATTTTTTACTGAACGTATTTTTGGGGAGGGGGGAAATGGAATCTATCTCACTCGCTGCTTTCTTTTCTATTACGTCTTTTCCTCTCGAGGCTTTTCTTTAATTTTCTTTTAGCACTTTTGATCATATGTGATGATATTTTTCGCAAGGGAGATTTCACACACGAGATTAAATATGGTGCTTGTGGTTTATGGTTCGGTGGTGTTGTTGTTATTGGGCAGGAATAATCTGTTAGGAAAGAAAAACGATGATTTTTAAAATATTTATCTTTGCATGATTTTTGTGATGTGATTTTGAAATGATAAGGGATCTTGTGACGAGCTGCGCAGCTAGGAATTTACTAGTGATGTTGGAATTGATGGATCATTGTAAAGTTGTATGAATGAAAGATGTAATGTGTATGTAATATAGTTGATGAATGATTGATAGAGGTAATGTGAATAGCATTTTGAAGAACTGGAAAGGAGATAAAAGTGTGGAGTGGAGAGTTGGTAAAAGATGGTGGTAAGGGAGAGGAAGAGAGAGGGGAAGGAGTTTTCATCACTTGTGGAAATTTGCTATTGTCATTGCATCATGACCTTTTGCTACCTAGGTAGTTTTACGCGAATATACCGAATCGTGAGTGAGACGAGAATAACGATGATAAAAGTTTCGTTGGAGAGATGGGATGAGATGGGATGGGATGAGATGGGATGGGATGGGATGGGATGGTATGGTATTGAAATTGAACATTAGAATCAGTCTGGTATGTATTTGATTCCTTGATTGTGATTGTGATGGTGATGGTGTGAGTCCCTAGAGGGGGGTTTGGGTTTGGTTTGTATGTATGTGTGTGATATTACTTGTTTGATTTGAAGGATTGGTATATTGGTAAATTGGTTAGTTTATGATTTGGAAATGGATGATTGCACTCCCGCTTACTTGCTGGCATCTCGCTAAACCCCTAAAAATTATGCTTTTCTACTTCTTCAGGTACCTCTTAAGTGGGATTTTCAAGCAAATATTATGCTCCAGCTGATGTGGCGACGGATGGTGGGGATAGATATGATCGTGATATTAGGTTTCTTTACTGTCGGATTTAAGGAACGTGTTTCATTAGAGATTCGCAAGAATTGTTGTTATATTCCTCCTACAATGATAATGGTAATGAGAATAACAAAGATGATATAGATTCCATGTTCTCATCTCATCATACCATTTTTGTTGCCGCTCGACCTTCGACTTTTTCTGCCCTATGATCAATAACAAATACAACAACTGTTGCATTTGTACGGAACCCTATCAAAAATCATCACTCCCTCTATTCAAAAGTCCATTCGAAAGATATAACATCCTGCACACTAGACCATAATCTATCACACACATAGCCACAATCCCTCATCATGTGGTTTTACTTTGTCCCAAGTATTCTTGGTCCTCTCATTCCCCAACACCTGGTCTCTTTTATAATTCTCGCTTCCTCTGAATTCGAAGTCAGATTATGATTACCCGCTGAGTACAACATATTGCATTGTCGAAAAGTTAATTGTATGTACGTTCTCATTCACCTTCTTTTCAACGCTATTGTGCTCTTACTTCCCTCTTCTTGAAATCTTCTTCCTTCAGTATACAAGAAGCCGTAACTCCCAGCTGAGAGCTCCAACAAACTCCATCTTATATGCCGTACACCCAAACTTATGAGTGCACTGCCAACGCCGTTCTTAAGTTTACCCATTCTGTCATCAAATCCGTAAAGATAACTGAACTAGACATACAGGTAGAACTCATCATAGTAACAACGCAACCCCTACTCTCGTCCCGTCAAAAATCTCTCACTGTCACTTACATCATCACCACCATAAACCATCTCTTCAATGTTCACTCCCTCTATTCAAACCCACACAACTATCCACCTTCTAATATCTGCTTTTGAGAGCGGTAGATACATATAAAACAAAGACAGCACAAAAAACACACTATTCCATTGCTCCTCAAAGACTGCCAAAGTTAGCTGGTCTAGATAGAACACAAATGAAATAAAGAAAGTTTCCAGAAAAGATGTAAGAAAATTTTTATATACCACCATTCTTTGCATAAATCTTGGTTTCCTTTTTGGCTTGACGCTCATTTTGTTGATCTGCTTGGAAGTTTTCATGGATTTGCTAAGCGAGTTGATGTAAATAGAAATGTGAATGTAAATGCATCAATCACCCTTCTCGATTTACAGTGTATGCATGTGCCCCTCCCATCTTCTTTTTGTCAGGGCGGAGAACTCTCGAGTTGGGCATATATAAACGATACTTTTAAGCTCCGAGTTTCCTCACAATTACCTCGTTAATGCTCAACAAGTATCCCAATATTCAAGTATCCAAAAGTCCGAACAGCTGAAGTCAATCTCAACTTCCCGTTACGTGAGATTGATAGGTACATCGACGCATTGAATTGAGTTGATATCTATGAACTTCCAACTCATCATTACACATGCAATAAAATATCCTTTTCTTGTCATTCATATTTTTTTCTCATCCGCTGTCAAGATATAAGTGTACACACCACTATCACTCAACACCATCTAAGCACTCCGCTCCATAACGTCAAACCAACCCAACACAAAACACACAATACCCAAACCCTCACATGCCCCAATTCCAAACCCTTGAAAAACAAAATCTCAAACCCCAACTCAAAACTGTAGTTTGAAACCCCACGCATTTCGATCTGCACCTTACTATGCTTCTGAGTATTTTCTCTTTAATTTTACTGTATTCCTCAAACTTGAATCTCGACTTACTTATATTCATCACTCCTGTAAGCTTCTGAAATTCATCAGGGACTTCTTGTCTGAATGTATCCCGGAAACTGTATACATATATACTGGAGGGCTTCTTTTTGGTCTATGATCTGCGCATGGAGTATGTCATTCACTTCTATACTCACAATCTCCACCCTCTTTTCATTTTCCCCTCTTGTCCTTCCGTCATTGTCCTTCTCCTATTATACTTCTCCTATTATACTCCTATTATACTTCTCCTATTATACTTCTCCTATTATACTTCTCCTATTATACTTCTCCTATTATACTTCTCCCAAACATATAAATAACACCTCTTGAGCAGTGCAAGAAGATCAAACACCAGGAGTAGGCAGTTGTCAACAGGTCGAGGCTGCTACCAATCGCATAGCTCTCCCTCACATATCCATAGTATATTCAATCTCTCAGCCCCAATACTAACCGACATATACTCATAAACTCCTTCACTTCCCACTTCCCACTTCACGCGACGAAAGAGCGAGAGAGATTGAGAGGGACTTCTTGTTGTCAAGCAGACATCGAGAAAATTCTCATTGTAATTTCTCCTACTATTTTAACACTAATTTCATATCCATCGCTATCACCATCACCATCACCATCACCATCACCATCACCAAAATAAAGCAAGACTCGACAAAACAAGACTCCATGAAACAAGGGCAAAACACCTCTCAAGATTTCTCTTTTCCACATATGAAATAAGGTGTGTATCTCAAAGACATGTATTGATCCTTTCACTATTTTTAAAGGCTGTAGCGCTCGACCTTGTGAACATTGGGTACTACACGAAGACAGTTGTTCTTCTTGAGATGTAAACTCTACCCCTTATATACTCGATCACGCCCTGCGCTGTAACGTCAAGAATGGAATATGGTACTACCACTTGCTGTATTCACTTCCCATGGGTACATTGAAAGAACTTAATCATTTTGATATGTGAAACGCTCGCTTGAGAAGATGAAGTGGCTCGGAAAATGCTTATCCTAGATTACAAAAATCGTCTTGATATTTCTTCTATATATTAGTCTATATGTTCATTTACAACCTATATACTCCATCCCAGCCGACCTAGTCTATTCTAATCTAATCTATATGAACTTGCTCATCAATCAATGTCTCGACTCCGCAAAAAGTCTTATACTCTCACAACAAATCTCTATATTTACCCAAAGCTGGTCCCTGACTTCCAGTAAACTCCTGATGCAAGCCCTCCATCGCAGCAAAATGTTCTGCAAATTGCAATCCTCGTTTGTTTTCCTTCTCAACTCTCTCCCAATTCCATTCATTGCCATTTCCCCCCTCTTTAACCTCCTCATCCTCAACCTTCGCCTCCACAAACGACTCATCCATTTCCGGCGTCGAAACCCCAGAATTAGCCATACTATGCCAACCACCCGGTCTCTCCGGCAACACCCCACTAGCATTCAACACCACCTCCGGATGAACCGTCAACCTTCCCAATTTCATCACATATTTACTAAGCGCACTTGCAAAAATAGCTTTCTCATCCACCTCCACCGCATCCCCACCCTGTCCCTCCCTCTCCTCAAACCTCGCATTCCCACCCCCAAGCCAACTTCCATCCCCCAACACAAACCCCCTCGGTCTCACCGTCCCCTTCTTCACAAAATGTGTCACCACATAAATCCACTTGCGATCCCAACACAGTATGCGACTCCACATCTCATATTTCTCATAAATGCCTATTTCCCTCTTGAAATTACACATCACGCCTCCTAACATGATTCCCCATCTTCCGCGCACCGCTTTCCCTTCTTTATCCAGCACGAGTTTATTTTTCGGATTCGCTTGCAGAGCATGAATGCCCGGTTCTAGAAGACAGCAAATGATATGCGAACGCGTGACGTCGAGATCGGAGAAATAGGTACTATTCGATTTATGCAGATTGTAATCGCATTCCCAGAGGGGAGCATGGGAGGTTGTGATGACGGGGAGGAAGAGCGACGCGGGGCCGAGATCCGAAGGGATATTGGGGATGGTGAAGAGGAGATGTTTGAGGATTGCATTCCAGACGCGGAACTGCGGGCATATTAGTTGATGTTACTTTTTGCTTGTCTTTCTTGTGAAATGAATGAGACGGAGAGCAAAGGAGAGGAGAACATACATGCCACACTCCAGGCAAACTTTTCAGATTGGCTAGAATGACAACGGTAGCTGCAATCCGCGAATAACTACCCGGTCCAGTAAAGACATCGGAAAGTAATTTTTGTATATTCACATGAGAGATACCTGCTGCGGCGACCACTGCCGTCGTGAACGCAATCGATTTGAGAGGGAGACGAGTTGCGGATGCCATTTTCAGGAGGTGAGTTTCCGACTTTTGAAAGCTAGTAATCTGAGCAGGAATTGTATACACAGGTAAAGAATGAACCCGCACACTTATTTATGTATAAGCAATCAACGAGAAACAAGCAAAGAAAGGAAAGAAATAGCAGTAATGAATAAATCAAAAGATTCAAGTTCAAATACTCTCAATTAATAATGTTACTGGACACCACTAAATCGTTGAACACAACACAAGCATGGGTCTACCGAGGCACGGAGGAACCTATGGCCGACGAATTTCAAATGTTTGAAGAAAAAAAAATTATCCCAAAAATCTCATCGTACAAAGACCCCGAGGTTATTTTTAGGGGGTTCCGAAAATTGGAGGTGGGATTTGCCATGCTTTTTCTGTCTTGGCTGGATTTATCATGTATTATCCGGTACCGGTATCCAGCTGGCTGGTTCCAGATGTCAGTGCCACGCCAGTAATCTTCATACATATTGTGAGATATGATATGATAACCTTATATCTCCGAAGCGGATAGATCGTCGACTCCCTAGCAAAAGATTTTCTTTTTCTCGATATGCGGCTCGGTATATTGATTTCCTACATGTGATAGACCGGTATTACTATTATCCCATCGGCACATCCGCACGTCATATATACTACATGTGATAGATATCAAGAACGGGTGTTTTGCTTCTTCTAATTCTTATACTATTCATACAGTAGCGGTTTTCCTTAAAGATTTCAACTCGCTAATCCCAACCATTTTTTACATCCATCCATCTATCTATCCTTCCTATATCCCATATATATATATATATCCATATTTCCCCTTTTTATACAAAGACTACCGATAGAAAATCAATCCGGTACTGAAGGTATCAATCGTAAAATCATTAGAACTCCTCCCATGAACCTATTCATCTCGTCCATCCCTCATGCTCATCACTATCATCCAGAATAAAATCCCGATGAGACAATGGGTCGACATCATCAAGAACTGTCGTATTTCCCACAGTTGTGTTTCCTGTCGAATCTCGTCCCCCTCCATAGCTGTTATCACTCCACTCTTGCTCCAATGCCAGCCCAACTTCCAAATCATTTTGTCTAGCCCACGCTTCTCCTGCATCACGTTCCTCTTTGTGTATCGCGGGTCGAGATGCGTTTCTGGCTGAGGCTGGAAGACTGAAATTGAAGTTGGCTGTTATTGGACTTAAAGTTCGTGTATGAGTGTATACTGATGATCCTGATCCCTTTTGCCCCGTTTGTGTCGTATATTCTGTAAATTGTGTCCCGGTGGATGTTCGTTGGTCAGGTAACATGCCTCGCATTTTTGCTTCCAACACAGCTCGTTCTTCAGGCGTGACGATCTTTGTTCCCATACTAGGTAATCTTTGAAATTCGGTACCCTGTTCCTCATCTCCAGATCCCATAACACCTCTTCTTTTGCTTTTAGGAAATTTCGTACGCTGGCCACAGCAACTAAGGACTAAATCTTTATATTGCGTGAAAGATTTGGCGGTTCCGAAGACGAGAAATACTAAGAGTGACGCTGTGACTCCGGGGATGAAGATAATAATATCTGTAATACAGCTAGATACCGAGAAGTCGGGCGATGACGATTTCGCAAGTTTTTGAAAGTTTTGTTCGTTGAACAGAGAAAAAATGATTAATACAACTTCGAAAGCCCTTTTCAAAATTGTCAGCTTGTCTTTCTCCCAGTTTAGCTATCAGGACACCAAAGAGACTCACAGGATAATAACAAATCCAATCGTAAACCGGGTAATAAGTGCGCGATCGTATACAGAGCGACGAGCTAATTTGCGATTATTGGCAATAGATTGGCCAGTTCCAGTTCCAGTTCCAGTTCCAGTGCCGGTACCCATCGTGTCAGTCGCCGTCGCTGTACCACTTGAAGCCCACCACCCATTACGCTTTTCGTGTGCAAACAGAAGTCGCCGTGTTTTGATATATTTATAAAGAATAAGTACCATGAGGATACTGCCGGTTGACAAGCTTATGAGCACTATTGTCACAAGTCAGACCAAGTTCTGCATATACGCTCTGAGGGGTAGAAGATCTGGCTTAGCATGACTTACTTGTGAAGTTCATTAGAATAAAAGTCGCCGCCAGGCTCCTTAGCACAGCCGGAGCATGACCTACACCGACCAAAATCCCGGGCACAATAATTGCAAATATCTTGGACATGATAGATATATGTTCTCGCAGCCAGCTACCAAGGAAGTTCGCACGTATTTCCCAGGAGCCACAGAAAAGTTTGACAGCCCTGATTACTGGTAAATCTCAATACTCAACTCATCTGATTTTGAATCGACTTACCAAAATAACACCATTAAAGCCATAACATTATAACAATAGAATTCTGGGTCAAGATGTTAGCAATCATTCAGAAAGGCAAAATCGGGATGAGAACTTACGAATTGTAAATAGTACAAGATCCACATTATTTCCCACACCTGAAAGCCCTAAAGCTGGTGTTTCTACAGCTTTTAAAGCCGTCGCATAAGCGTCATGCTTAACAAGGAGCCAAGAGAGATTATAATGTATTTGCTGTGCGATAGATCCGAGTGTGCTTAAAGCAGAGAACTTTGCGAGGAATGTCACATCTATCTTGTTAGATATATTGGTATAGATTTTGATAAAGCGACTTACAGGTCCATCTTTCACCATAGGTCCATAGCATACAAATGAGTAAGGTGACCAAAATGAGGCATATAGATGAGTATGTCAGGACGGCAGCAGAAGCACCTATGGCCTCTTGCGGAATCCCGGTGCCCATTCAGTACTTTCAAAAGGGTAGTGATAGTAGGACTTGCATTTAAGTCAGCATGGAGATAAATTCATGCCTATCAAATATTCAGGCAATAATCTATTGATGCCAGAACAACAGATAGTAACATGAGCAAGAGTGAGAAAAATGAAAACCCAAAAAGAACAAAAAAATATGCTTTACTGGAAAGTCTGGACCTTACATATCGATCCGCATATAGTTTTTGTAACATTTGTAGATCAGGCCAAAGGATGGATAAAACTGTCTATTCCTTGCACTGAGTCCCCTACCTATTGTAAGAACAAGGTATCCGTACCTGTATCCCAATACCTTCCCTTCTTCCGCATCGAACATCCCAGCTCCTCTCGACCAATACTATTCACATGTATTCAGTTATAAGAGACTTCTCCTATCCCAGAACCCGGGAATCTCACCATCTTAGGGAGAGTGTATATTCCATGTTCATTCTAGCAAACGTGAGAAACAAGGATGACACAAACATTGCGGGATGGATCGAGACAGGGGAGACAAGAAAATGGCTAGATGAGCTGACGAGACACAGTAATCTGCCAGGCGCAAGCTTTTCCGGAAGGACATATCTAGATGATCTACAGACTAACTAAAATTTCGCGTATTTTTAAAAAAACGTGTAAACTGACCCCCATTGAACTTCTGAAGCCTGATATGGTTTTGAAAGACGGCGCTTGCTCGGATGATTCCTTTGGTGACACGTTGCCTAGTAATTAGTGTAACCAAATATTCTGTGCGCAAATTTGAAGAAACTTCTAGGAAGTATTTGACCTTCTATGAAAGTTCCTTGCTAATGTCGGTAATGAATACGATATTGTAGGACATAGGTCTGTGTGTATTGATTGATTCAATGGTTGCAATGTCAATATTCTCCCACGGCAGATAGACTTCTTCGCACCCGAAGGAATGGATAAAACAAGAAAGAGCTTACGTGCCATTTTAAACTTTAGGAAAGTGGTTCCGTGCCTATTTATTATAGAATTGTTGGATTTATATTAAGCGTAGAATTTTCAACGAATTACATACCGGGACGTTAATACTTCCTCCATTAGCCATGCATAAAGTGTGTTGGGTAATCAATTGGGAACAACCTTTCTTGCTAATGCTTGTTACTTATGTAGGCTGTATAATGTCCACTTTAATGGTTTATACTTAGTAGCTTTGGGAACTGCAGTGGCAATGTGACATGTTGTCACCCATCATCTCCATACCCTTAAATTGACTCAATGGGGCTCCTGTGACGGTTGCTTGTCGTGTTCAGGCGAAGGTTAATATAACAGCACAGAAGAATGTCTGTAATGGCAAATCAACATCTTGTCCAGATTATCATTACAGTCCAAGCTCTAAGGTTATCCAAGGATTTTCGTTGTGGAGAAGATACGCGACAAGATCAAGGAAGATCATTTGCTGGCTCTGATATCGGGAGCACCAGGGCCATACTCTAATTTGGAATACAACGTGACATGGTATACCCTCTAGAGTAGGCAGGCGCAAAGCATCCTGTCGAAATTGTATGTATGGGAGTTTGAATACTTCTTCGAAAGCTCGGAAATTGGAACAAGCCATCGGGATAGAAGACGAGGTGAAAGTCCACGAAATTCTGCAATCTTTTTCTTGCCTTGACGAATCGCGCGGCATACCGGATACCTCGGCCATGGAATCTAGATTGCCACACGATCGATATATTGATTCACGATTCAGTAGGTATCGAAATGGTTCAGCTCGGAATTGGCCCCTATTGCGATTAGAAGAATGCATGGGAGACTCATAAAAGTTAAAACGAAGAGCTTTTGGAATAGATGGAATGAATGGCATAATTTCTTGCGAGCCGTACGCCGGATTTGGGAAGGAAGTGGAATTCCTTAAGTTGGGAGCGACCCTGTTTGGGCGGAAAGATATCCACCATGGACCTATTAAGTAAGCTCAATTACGATCAAGTATGTACATAACATCTCTCGTTTACACTTTCCAGCTGATGGTTCTAGGAACTTACCTGTAGTGGACACTTAGTTCTCTAGTTCTTATAGCTTCTCTTTCAAACGCGTGTCGATGTTTCAGGGATCTTGAGCTGTGTTAAAATCGGCTTCAAATGAGCATCAGGTACCAATATCAAAACAAGAACAAGGTTGGCATGTAAGGTAGACTTTGCTATAATGAGGATCCTTCCGGACCTTAAGCTGGCCGGTGAGCTACCAATGCGGAGAAACATTCTCCGCTACGTTCGGACTCTTCTTATCGATGATTTCGTTTCTAGCAATTCTAAAATCTATGAGGGTTCTCACCGCCACTGCATCATCGACCAGTTCACCTGTAAAGGAAGTTCTGAGCGTTAGAATTAGATCCAAAAGTATGCCCAACGTTCGAATTTTGCAAGTTCAAGGTCTGATCACCTAATATCCGAAGTATGAAACGTCGCGTAGCAAGCAATACCTAGGTATCGATGCAAATCCTCAGCCTCAGCCTTGCATGATTAGTCACTACAAGCTAAACCTTAACGAGTGTTGAGTCGCTTGCAACAGATATCGTAGCCTTCCAAGGTTCACCTCACAGCCTTACTACCTAGGTGGGCATGAACACCACTTGGAAACATACATGTTGAAGACCAAAGAACTCTCGTTATGCAATCCCTCATTTGGGCCTCTAATATACCATTGTATATCACACATCCTTCCTCTACAATACCTTATTTGATCAATATACCCCGAGTCTCTTATCTGCCGCTCCTTTTCCCACGATTGATATCTTTCTTCGGGGAAAATGTTACAAGTTTCTCCTATGAAGGAATTCCATTAAAGAATTTACCAGTTGGTCTATTATGTGATCTATATCAGCCAGAATTGCCATGGAGGATAGATTTGGGAGATGGCCCATCTTTTGATATTCATGATACGTTTATCAATAGCGTTAAAGAAGTATCTACCTCCCTCAAGTCATTTTCAGCCTCGTTTACTAACAATCTAAATTCAGGCCGATTTCATACGCAATGGAAATGCAAAGGGGATCATGAGCATGTCAAAAGAACATTCCACACAATTATGGAACTCGGTTCAAGATAGTATGATCCCTTTTTGGTCTACATTCATACAAAACATCGACATAGCTTAAACTAATCTTACAAAACCGGCAGATGATCTTCACACCTACCTCAAGATTTCCACCATCCTCCTCAATCCCGCTACTCCTCTTAAACATATTCCATTACGTATATACCTACCTTCATCCTCATCTCCAGCTTCAACTCCCCATCCAGCTTCCTCGAGTTCATCAAAAGCTCCAGGGACTTCTTCTCCACCTCCACCACTTTTCGCATTTAAAACGGTACAAACTCTCATACAACCACAAACCGCATCTCGTGAACCTCAAACATTGGGAGGGGCTCTCAATACCATTCTTCCGAGTTTATTTCCAAGTAGGAGAGATGCGATTTTAGCGGATGTCATCTTACATGGGGCAACAGTTCCGTTCAAGGCACCATTGGAGGATTTAATGAGGGAAGCGAGTTATGCGGATGGATGGTTAAATGTGTGTGTCGTTATGCTGAATTGACATTAAAAGTGATGATTACAATGACTTTATGAAATGGCGTTTTTGCATCTTTTGGGTTTCAGCTGGGAAGAGACTGAGGCTGTCAATTACAATCACCTAGTGGATAATTGACTGATGAAAACATTACAATATCCGATCAACTTAAGGGTTAGTGACTGAAGACTTTTATGGATTTAGTTCCTATATGATAGTTTTTCCAGGCAATGCAGAATTTGTTAATATGAGTATTTCTGTGACTTGGTCATAATTCAACAAGTGTGGTTATTAAGCTGTATCAAACTTTCGTGTGCCATTTTCATTGATTTGGTGACCTACAATAGCATGATGCTCATTCGACATAAACCAACTCAATCTATCATAACATATCATATGCAGATTTTGATATGAGGATTCTCAATTCCCCCACCAGGTGAAAAAGTTGATGATTAAAGATTGAACGAATTTCAGTTTGTGATTGTTGTCTCGGTGAAGCAACGTCGTGAATTATGTTTGAGCCGCTGAGACTGGTTGTACTTAGTCCATTCATTATCCCATCTCGCCTTATTAAAGATACAGCCTCTTTCTGCTCATCTTTCGCCCATCGCATCACTGTGGCATTAGCGAAAAGCTCCTCGGCTAGGCATTCTTCCCAAGCGAAGCTATCTGGAAGTTTTGAACTTGGTTCACTACCAGGCAGCTCCGAGCTTTGGATACTGGGGTCCCAGAAGATTATTCTTCTTGCTAGTAGGTTTCTTGAGCTTGACATGTAAGATTGGTAGCGTGTTCGGGCGTAGATGATCTCTTCCATTTTCGCGTATATGCTATGCACTATGTCTTTGTTACTGAGTCGCTTCTACTTCTCCATCAGTCTCTTTTGTAAGAAAAAGCAATGATGTATGAGTTGTGTGTATAGTATATATATCCGATTCGCAAGTGGATGTTCATGGCGATATCTAGTGGTTTCCTATGCAATTGGGATACTCGAGATGGATAAATAGACGGTTTTTACCTATCTGCCTGTCATTTGTATAGAATGCTTTTGTTTTTTTGTCTTTTTTTTTTTGTTTTGTGGAGTATAGCAGACTCGATGGGGGGAGGTTGATGACAATGAGGTGGAGTTGTATGAGGCATTCTGAATCAGTTTTTTTCTTGGGATATGCACAGTGTGGTGTTGAGGTTTAATGAGGGCTCTGTGGTTGTGTTTTGTGTATTGGGATATTGGTATTTCTGTATTTTTGTACTTTTGTATTTTTGTCGGGTTAGAGAAAGGAAGAATGATGAAGGGGGTTGGGAATGGGTTTCAAGGGGATTGGGAGTATGTTATTGGACCATTGTATGTAGATAACTTTGAGGACCTGGAAACTTGAGCATTCGGGAGAGAATTTTACGGGGAAGTGGAGGGAGAAGGGGTGCGAAGGATTGGTATGGTAGATTTCGAGATGTGGCTAGTAGATGATAGTTTTTCTTTTCTTTTCTTTTCTATAGAGGATATATAGTATCGATGTTGAATATGAGTCTTGTTGTCTCGGAGTGTGATGAGATGGAGTTTTTCTTCTTTCTCCTTTTAGAATTTGAGGTTTGAGATTTGAGATTTGAGATTTGAGATTTGAGATTTGAGATTTGAGATTTGAAATTTGAAATTTGAAATTGATTTTAATTTTGAATAGAGTTATATATGTTAGATTCTACTCTAGATCTCTCTTATACTTCTAATCAACAACGAGCTCTTGATAGGTATTTTTAGCAAACTCGTTGGGTTTGGGTTTCATTCATATATATGTATGTATGTATGTATAAAAATGTATTTCATTTTTTAGGCTCTGCCTTATTATATGATTTTGATATCGTGACTTTGTTTACTTTTTGGTGGAAGGTACTTATGTTATATAGATTTTTGGGGGATTTTTTGTATTCATATACTTATACATATACACATACATGCAGATCGAGAAGTTGTGCGGTTGAGCATTGCTGTTATGCTTTTTTGTATGATTTTGGGGGTGGAGGGGTCGGGAGTTGTAGATGTGAAAGAATGTGTATGAATGTGTATATAAATGTGTTTATATATATATGTATGAATGTGTGTGAATAAGTATTTTCTTTCTTTCTTTTCTTTTCTTCCTCTTTTTTGAATGGAGGTTATAGAGAATATCGAGTTTGTGATTCGGAGACATTTGGTAGAATGTGGATGTGGAGAGATGGAGTGGGAGGATGAAGAGGGCAGAAAAGGTGTTCTTATTGGGAGGTGGATGAATGGATGAATGAAAGGTGGATGAAGAGGCATTTCAAAGTGATATTAGATATGTATATGTGTGAGAGTCTCGCTAATTTGTCTTGGTGGGATGTTGTAGGGGAGGAGAGGGGAGGAGAGGGAAGGGCAGGGGGTTTGAAAGGAAAGGAAAGGAAACTTATTTACCTTGAAGCTTTTAAATTGTAAGTTGGGCTGGTGATGGAAGGGGTTCGCTGTGGTGGGGATTGGGAAGGTTGTGTATGTGTGGGTGAGTAATTGGATGGATGTATAATGGGAAGTAAAATTATAGTCTGGGAGCGAGAACAGAGCATGTAAAGATGATATGATATGATAGCCCAAGACTGCAAGAGCACAGTAGGTAATCATATATCAGAGTATTTATCGAAAGCAAGACTACCTACCTACCTACCTACCTACCTACCTACCTACCTACCTACCTGCATAACAATCAATACAAGAATACACATTATATAAAAACTTCCGACACACTTTTCCACTTATTTTCAGAAAGAATATATAATCTTATACTCATATGATACTACAACATCTGTTTTGAAAAGTGCAGAGAGGATTCATTCTCATCTTTCCAGAACCTTAGAAGTTATATTTGAATCTCTGTTTCGGTATTTCTTGATAGGGGTTCTGGATATAATCGTGATGGATGCCTACATATTTCTTGTCACAAGAGAGGTGAGATGAGATGAGTGAGTAGATATCACTGATATTCATGTCGTTGTATAAGCTTACACAACCTTGAAGCAATGGTACACATTCGAATTATTAGTATTACCATCACAATCCCCCCTTTTTCTATTAGTGAGGAATTCTTTCTTCTAGGTAGCAGAATTATGATATTCTGTTAATAGAGGGAGGGAAGAAGCCTATAACCTAGATATGCGATATTATGGAATCGTCTATTTCAGTGAAGAAGTGAAATGTAATGCGCCGTGTAATATATAGGAAACCTTATAGGCGCGTATATGGATGGATGGATGTTGAAATAAGATTGTGCAAGCGCTGGCGATGGGGGGTACGGGGTACGGATTATGGGTTATGGGGAAAGGGTTGAAGAATTGTAAGGAAGAGAGGGATAGATAACGGTATGGGATATGTGGGGGGAAGTTTGTTATGCTTTGATCCTGGGGTAGAAGGTATGGTATGGGAAGGTTAATAAATGGGGGATCGAGGTTGCCTGTTGGTTTCATATAATGGAAGTCAGGAATTGTGGTACCTAGGTAGTTTGAATAGGAGACAGAGAAGGAGGCGGATGGAAATGCGAATCCTGATATCTATCGGTAAGCGGGCGAATTGATGGGATATGGATATGCGAGGGAATGCGGTTTAAGCTTATTTGATCTTTTGGGGGTGTTTTGCTGGTAAGATTACTTACTTACCTATTTCCTGTGCTGTATTGTAGGAATTTCAAAGCGTCAGTGAGCGGTAAGAAATCGTTTTCTCATCTATCTTACTTATTATATCTTCATCATATTAATGTGAGACTGAAACGGGATGGATGGATGAATAGATAGATAGATGAAGGGACAGAAAACCAGGGAAAGTTTGTGCAGATCTTTAGAGTGATCGGGTTTGAGGAGGAATGGAATGGATGGAAGATTGTGATAGATGGATAGATAGATGCATTGAATAGATAGATAGAATTAGTATGATGGAATGGAATGGATGGAATGATTGTTGAATACCACCTACGTACTTGGTATTTTGTAGACACCAGTAGTTATTCTAGAATTGCTATGTGAGTTGGTTGTCTTGAATAGAGAATACGAGATTGAGATATATATGCAGATATCAGTGTAAGATAACGTATATGCAGTATTCAATGCTGTGTAAGGTTTCTTGTGTTGTTTTCAATGGTTAATGTGAGGATCGTTGTCAATATCAATATCATTATCAATATCAGTATCTATATCAAAAGCAAATACGAATCAATACCTAGTTTCTCTCGTGTCTAGCATTTCCATGTGTATTTCGACCTCCGTCTCCATTCCATTCCATTTCAATTCTATCATCATCATCATCATCACCCCAAATACCAAGTAACACCAAAGAATTCATCAGTGTTACTTAGACCAAAAATCATCATTAATGACGGAATACTTACTACATACTACCACCCTACTATCTACACCTTCCCAGCGTTTACTTTACCGCACAAGAACGGGTAAGGATGTAACTCCACTGTCGATCCCGTTAACCCAGGGGTTTATTGAAGTGTAGAACGTTCATCAGCCCCATTTTCCAGCCACTTTTATACCAGATAAAGTATAGATTGGGTGTATTGGGGTTTCATATTGATATGTGAAGACTTGGCAATGAGGTATTTGGTAAATGTATCTACTCGTAGGTCAGTAGGTATAATATTATGTTGGTGAAAGGGAGGACTTTCTTTGAAAACAGTAGGTATTCTTGTGAAGATTTTGGACATATCCTGTGAGTGAACGAGCTTTGATGCATAGCCACCAATACATAGTAGACATTCTATTCTTGGATTGCACTTTGATGTATGACATTGGCTGTACATCAAAATACTACAATTGGTCAAAGATCATCCATTAATCATATTCAAGATATTTCTCCAAGTTATCAGATTTACTAAAGAAGGATTTGGTTGGATGGTTGGATTCTTGAATACGAAGGAATACAACATACAAGGGTGTTTAATCTTTCCCCACAGTATGTTATACAGCGTCCGATACGATTATCGGTAATACTGGTGTTGTGTTATACTGACAGAATACCTGGTAGATAATGACGATGGATGTGGATGTGGGTGTGAATGTGGATGGAAAAGTGGTGAGACTTCAATCTTTTTGTTCTAGTAAAGAAGTAAAGATCAACAGGATATGCAAGAATATGTAATGTGTAATGTATGCTAAGTAGAGGGTGGAGGGATAGGTAGATTGATGTGATGCTTTCATTAGTTGAAATTATTCAAATAGATATCCAGATACTTCTTTCCTTTCCTTTCCTTTCCTTTCCTAATTCTATTTTCATCTTTTCATCCTTCTTACTTACTTGACTCGTACCTACCTACCTACTTCACTTGAATTAGGATCAACAAAATAGCCACCAGCAATAGCCACCCGCCATTGCTTAATTTAATTCAACGCATAACGCTGAGAGCTGTCAAAGCTTCAATCAATCAATCAATCAATCAATCAATCAATCAATCAATCAATCAATCAATCAATCAATCAATCAATCAATCGAATCGAACCACCTTCTACCTTCTTGTACCACAGCCCCTCATAGCCCCTCTTCACCTCTCCTCATCTCAACTTAAATACAAAATATAAACACTTAACTCTCCTCCACTTCCTTCACATCAACCTCCTCAAATTCATCCTCTCTCTCTCTCTCTCTCTCTCTCTCTCTCTTATTACTCGTACTCATTTTTAAATCTTCAATCTTCAATCTTCAATCTTCAATCTCCAATCTTCAATCTTCAATCTTCAATCTTCAATCTTCAATCTTCAATCTTCAATCTTCAATCTTCAATCTTCAAT
>PQXJ01000468.1:0-29019 GCA_004786225.1 Botryotinia narcissicola | reverse complement strand
AAATACAAATACAAATACAAATACAAATACAAATACAAATACAAATACAAATACAAATACAAATACAAATACAAATACAAATACAAATACAAATGCAAATACAAATACAAATACAAATACAAATATACATAATCAAATCCAAACCCAAACTTAAGCCCAAACCTACTCAATCTATATCCAACTATACTATACCCAACTACACTACACTACACTATACCATCTCCCCCTCCCCCTCCTCATAATCTTCCCAATCTTTCCAATCAACTCATCATCCACCGCAAAACGCATAATGCAGAACGCATAACGCAAAACATATAGCATGCATCATTACCCAGTTTCGCCTCCCGCGTGTTGGAATATTTCTTACCTGCCGGCCAGCCGCATACCTGGTACGAAGCACTATCATCCAAGTGCCTTTGCTAACTTTACACTTCTCCCTTGACTGCCGAGTTCTGCTTCTTTTCGTGCCCAGTGAGCAAACTCCAATTCGTCTAATCTAGGTCAAGCGCAAGCATCTGCACTTAAACGTCTACTAAATGAGTAACATTGGCAAAGATGACAATGGCTCATGTCAATTCGGCATTCATACATCATCTTCATTATAATTCAACACCACAAGAAAATGGTTTCACAAAAGCACACAAAGGTATCAATAAAAACTTTTAATAGTATTAACCTTCATTTTTTAAACTATTTATTACAGTTCATAATTCGTACCATCATTCATGCTTGGAAGCAGAATGTGTATGATTTGCCTGTCCATCCATGCCATGCCATGCCATGATCTCATTTATCCACCATTAAATTTCCATTAACATCCACGGATTACCCCAATTTTTATTACCATGTCTATGTCGTCATTTGCATAGCTTCATATGATATGTATGACCAGAAATCCCATCCATACTTATCATCAAATTCCCCCATACCATCCATTGTGAGTCGTCAAAAGTTAAAGAAAGAAATTGTAAAATAGTATGATCAAGAATCGAAAAAGGAGAAGGGTATCGTTGCGAGTCCAACTACACTCAAATTCCATTATATTCACCTTCAGAAGCATTGCCTTATCAATAAGATAAGGAAATGTACATCATGAAGTTGTTTACAAGAAAAGAGCGGCGAGTCCAGCAGCGGCCATCAAACCAGTAGCACCAGTTGGGAGGGAACCCATGGCGGATGAGGTTGCGGATGCTGCAGCGCTACCAGCAGCAGAGGTTGCGGAAGAGGCTCTGCTGGTGGCAGATGAAACTGCGCTGGAAGCACCTGAAGCCAAGCTAGAGGCGGCAGATGAGGCAGAGGATTGAATGGAAGAGATGGCAGATGAGGCACTGGAGGAGATAGCGGAAGCGGAGGAAGCAGCCTCGGAAGAAACGCTGGCAACAGCTCCAATACCAGAGATGGTGGTGGATCCTACAGTGGTCTCAAAAGTGGAGGAATCGCTAGTGACGGTAGAGACGATAGCAGAGGTGGTGATGGCAGAGGAGATACCGCTGTCAGTTGGGCTTGGAGTGCTGTAAATGGTGGAAGATCCAACAGTAGACTCGAAGGTAGAGTCGTCACTAGTAATGGTGGAGACAACAGCTTCGGTGGAGATTGGAGTAGAGGATACAACAGCAATACCGCCGGCACCGTAGATTGTAGTAGAGCCAATGGTGGTAGTGATGGTCTCAGATCCAGAGGTAACGGTTGCAAGGAGAGCAGAGGTGGTGATGGCGGAAGAGCTGGCAGCAGCCTATTGAATTTCGTTAGTAAATATTCAAATTCACTTGACAATGATATCATTGTTGAAATCAATCTGTTCCTGAACGCCCAATTTTCTTTGTCTTTGAAAATAATCGGGGAAGAAGCACCGAGAACCCCACAAATAGAAGTTGACGTCATGTCATAGAAAGAAAGAATAAAACTTACAGATGACTCAGCTGAACCACTGCCGGAAGCAGAGGTAGTAGAAGTAGCCAAGGTGGATGACTCGGCGGAACCAGTGGTAGAGACAGCTATTGAGTGTTAGGACAAGATCAAATTGAAACTTGAAATCAGAAATATCATACCTGCGCAGTAGTTTTGGCCGTAGGCGATAACGGAAACAGCAGCTTCAGTACCACATGCGGCGTTGGAGCAATCGCGGATACCGTAGGCAAAGTCTGTCTTGGTGCAAAGACAGGCAGCATCAGGGGCAGAGCACCCAAGAGCTTGAGCTTGAGCGATCATTTTGCTGATACAGGTTTGCTATAGAGATAAGATTAGTCATTGAACATGGAAGAGCAAAACATCGCGATCAAGTTGCACAAAGCGCATGCAATTTGACGGCGACGACTTCAGCATATCGGAACTAGAATTAAATACTTACACCACATGATGGAAGATCGGTGAGGGTTTGAGCGACCGAAGCAGCTGCGAAAGCGCTGATGGCGAGGTTAACTGAGGACTTCATATTGATTATTGTGGTTTGAGGAAGTATACTTCGTAAATTGTATTATAGAATCTTTGAGATTGAAGAGAGTTGTCTTTCGAAAAGATTTGATGGATTGAGGTGGTGATTAGTAGTTATTTATCTTTACTTATGAAGATGGATGGAAAGGTGTGACGAAGGTGGATGGGTAGATGGAAGAAGGTTTTGTCTTTGTTTATAGAGAAGTGAACTGGTTTGAAAGTAAGTTTGGGTTGGGAGGGGTGGAAGTGAATCTTATTATAAATTTCCACAAACGGGGAAGGACCATGAAAAAGCGAAGTGAAGTCAGAGTAAATATTGAGCCTTGACTATCGTGATTGAGTGAAGCTTGATTATTATTTTCTTTCCTTTCCTTTCCTTTCTTGCTTGGGTTGAGAAATTAGCTGAGATGGGAAAGAGTGACGAAAGGGACATCCAGATCCATGAAAATGAAGCTAAGGTAAGGTACCCAATTTGCCATCAGTCTGTTAGAAGCTGGGCATAATTGTTAGCTCCCTCAACCAACCAATTGACTAATTCATAATCGAGTTAATCAGGTTGCTCTAGTCTCGTTGTAGTTAGACTCTGCTGGACAAAGGTGCTTATTTACCTACTCGCTTTGACAAAGTCCTTGGGTTCAGAGTAGACGGTTTGGATACATCAAAACTAATCAAAACTAATTACCAATTGAAGCTGTATAACCATCATCTAATTTCCATCATTTCAACTCAAGTATACCGATGATTCCATGTGTGCAAATTCAAATCCATACATTTGTTACCCTTTTGGGAATGATCTGTTCATTCACTATATCATTTCATCTGAATATTCCACCATGAATAAAAAATTATACTTTGTGAGGGTCATTTTGCCAACAAGTCCCTCTACGCTGGCCATGTCTTTTTCCCAAAGCTTGGAAACTCTCACCGATTTGTGAACTCTCAAATGTACGTTACCGTTTTGATTGTACTAGTTGATGCATCTTTACTTCATTCATGGTAGAGGACCAGTAGCATCATTAGAAGTGGAGGATACCAGCCACGAATTCGATATAAGATGGCTGGAAACATGATTTTCCTTGTAGGCACACCAAAGACGGGATTTGGGGGAGAGATGTTGTCCAACTTTCACTCGCTTGCAGATGCTAATGCGTGGGCATTGGGTACATGTCGAGTTCCAAGAAATCGTTGGTAAATTTCTCCGCATTTATCGACAGGGAAGAGGAGGGAAAAAGAAAATCCAAGGTTGGTTTTTAGAGGTAGAGAGGTAGAGAGGTAGAGAGGCATGCAAGTAAGGTCGAAAGCAGATTGTGGCGTGTCGTGGCGCATTCATCTAGTTCTTTCTGACATCACGGACAGTGTGGCTGATGTTAGTGATATGGATGGATGATGGATATGGGTGATATTGGTGATACTGCATGGACAATCAAATGTATGTTTCTCATGTCATGCCATGCTATACCATGCTATGCCATACGACACGATACGGGTCACTTTACCTTCTCTCCCATCCCCAGATCTTCCATGTTTAATTTCATGCTTTTTCGATCATCCACTCACATTCTACCTAGGTAATTAGGTAGGTAGGTATACTTTTGCATTCTTGAGCTAATTATCCTACAATCCATTGTTACACAGATGCTGCTCTGTTCCAGCGATATGCGTACGCGGTACAAAAAAGAGTGCAAATCACTGTGACGATTGACCTAGTCACCATCATCCAAAACCAAGTTTCCTAACAGTGTTTTCATGCTTCGCTGGCACAGAAAAGTGGGAATGTGTTTCGTTTACTTGGTAATACTCTGTACATTACATTTCTCTTCTCCCATTTCCATCAATTTGTCATGGGGGTTCAATTCAGGTTCATAAACAAATCAATCGTATCGAAAAACAAACTCAATTGTTTTCGAACACTTCGCAATAATACCGTGAGCCGTGAGTCGTGACGTCTATCCATTATCGAGAGTAAGATCTTCCCTCCAAACTTTCCATCTTTTCATTAATATCCAAGCTTGACTACCCAGGTCAAATCTTATTTCAGGGTCCACAGAGAGGCTGGGATACCAACTGGGGATGATCTGCACTTCCTATCTTTCGCAATTACTACAAAAGTCGAGACTCGAGACACCACTAAAGCAGGGAAAGGAAGGTCACGGCGACTCAATATTATTAGGCCACTATACCGGCTTTGACCAACGAAAAGAATACAAGTTCCCCACGAAATCAAGGATAAATCCTGGCTCATTGAATTAAGTGGTTCGAATGTCCATGTTGAGCTGAAGGAGGTCGAGATGAAAATATTTGATATCGATGTTCATTGCTGATGTCGATATCGATATCGATGGAAGCTTCCAGGAGGTTTATTCATGTAGGTGAAATCTATTTGGAAATATTCAGCGATGCAATAGAGAATATGGGATTTCAAAGGAACACAGAGGATACCTAGGTAGTTAGGTACCTAGGTCAGCGGAGTAGGTAGGTATTCGTGTGATGAAATCAATTCTTTCACTGTCTGGGTCGGTATTGATTTCATTATTATCCGCAACTTCATTTCCTCTCGACCTCCTTCATTTCTTCCAAATCAACGAATTGTATCACACAAACCTCTTGGACCTCTCATTGCATTACCTACCTAGTAGGTATTAGATGCTTTCCGTACTTTGAGCCATGAAGCTGACTACTGGGTACCTGGTAGATATCACAAAGTTTTCGCGCTATTGAATACTTAATACTTGATTGACACTTGATGATTCTATTGGAAAACGTGCCTCGTGCCTCGTGCCTAGGTAAATCCTGTCGTCGTTCGGCCATCTCCTCTTTCACCACCACTCTTCATTCCCGTGGCTGGTAAAAACTTTAAAAAACTTAATTTCATCTCCTTCGGTAATTCAACGAACCATTCATCTAGAACCAATCCTTTAGGTGAACAAGGATCAGCTCATGATTATTTTTCCTATCTTCCTCTACCTACCCTTTCCATCGAGCCATTCTCTTAATTTTCAATCCGGAGTATTGATTATTGCAAGCTAGAAGCTTTCTTCCTGCCCCTCCAGTTTCCAATCATTTTCCCACGATATTAAACACCCCTTCCGGAGAAAGGGTACAGCCTCATCGGATCGAGTGAACTGATATCCATCCAAGATCCATTTATCCGTCCACATCCAGATAACGATAACGTTGCGGCAAGGAACCGAAGGAAAGGGTCCCCGAGACATCTCAACTCGGGTGGCAGTTCGAACGTGATCTTCATATCCATGTATGAAGCTGGGCGATGTGAATATACAATTCCCAATTTCACAATGTCACAATTTCACAATTCCACAATATCATGACCCCGCCGGCAAATTAGGATCGATTCTACGGTCCCACCAAATAGAATATCCTACCATTTCATTTTGTCTGTTTCTATCTGTACACGAAACTTTTCAAGCGCAAAGTTATTCTCCTACAACAGTTTCTGTCTTTTCGACATTTAACACAATTGTATCCTAAACAAGTCTGGTCCGCATTAGAATCTGACTACTAGATTCTTACTTTGGGATCTCAATACACCGCTTATTCGTTGTTCAATCTTCAAAGCGATTGATGTAGCGTAATGAAGCCCAAAGTGATGTGGCAATCCGAATTTCCATTTCGTTCGCATTCCAATGTTTTACAGGTGCTCGGTCGCGAAAATTTCAATCATGGTGGGCGGTGGAGACAATGCAAACATTTTTTTATTTTGCCAGCGCAGCTGAGCTCGAGCAAAAATTTCAATCGAGTGCACTCTCTGTTTCTCCGCCAGTCTTGCGTCACTTCTATTTCTAGAATTTGACCTCCTCTCTGTTCATGAATTGATCTGACCTTTTAGATCATACATCATAACAGCTGTCTGTACCTTCATCCAAGATTCAATCAATGAACAATCTGGGAATATTCAAATGTCTTATAGTTATGTCATAATATTGTCATTACATTTTCTGGGTCTCCTAGAGTCGTAGCCCTAGCCCAAGCCTAAGCTCAAGCTCCAGCTCCATTTAGTTAGTGGAGCTATACTTGTCCAGCCCCACCATTCATGCTGTCTTTCATTTTTTTGTCTTGCGTCTTTCTTTCTTCCTCAGCGCTCACTGATCTTTCGGTCCGTTGGTAGTAGTCGTTAATGACAATCAATACCTGATCAATTTGGAACGACAACAAGTATGGAGGGACACGAATGATGACTGACTCGAAATTCACGAATTTCGTTTCAGGGCCAGCTGTCAAAGTCAGCGCGTCTATCTGAGGACGTGTTCACGTTCATGGTGAAAGTGGTGTGAAATACATGATGAATGTTTTTGAGCTTGTAATATACAAATCTCTTTGTCTAGTCTTGTTTATAAGTCGGTAAGCTACATGGATCAGTGAACAACGAGCATACCTTTCTTGGAATATTCGACCCCAATCATCACCATTGAAAGTTTATTTGTAGTTCATGAACTGCGCCAATTCTTGCTCTCTATTCCGTGTTCCATATTCTAGTTTTCTACCCTTTTCTCCTTAGTACCGAATCATGTGGATGATCCTTTGCTCGGAATTACCTAACAATTATTTGGAACCCCCACCAAAATTCCGCACCCCACTCAAAAAAAAAATCGATTCACGTGACCGAAATTATCCTCTTCAAAATCTTCACTACAACCACAAAAAAACATCACAACAACCTCAAAAGAGGTCAGAAAGAGCAAAATATCGATCCATTGGCGGTGCTGGGAATCGAACCCAGATTGAAGCGGGATGTATGAGTCCGTAACGACTCGACTTCGTGAAGACCCTGAGAGGAGAAACCACAACACCACGTGCTACCATTACACCACACCACCTTGTTATTTGATAAAATTTGTGCTTAGTATTTTGAATTATGAAGGAGAATTTGGTTAGGTCCACCAGTGTGGACTGAGAGCTATTAGGTCAGCACCGTCGTGGGGACCCATATTAGTATGAGTAACCAGATCACTTTACCTCCTAAGTCTTGAGCCACTAGTGTGACTCAATTTTTCTTCTATCGAGAGGCCAAGAATGCTCTGTCGTGATCTCGAGGCTCATAAGAGTGCAACTCTAAGGTGTACAGTTTTCCAAAACGAATTACAAACAAAAACAACATCCTGCACTACCCGCAGCTTTCGGGCCTGCTGTCGCTGGCAAACTCACCAGCGGATCCGGGGTTGAGAATATGGAAGTAATCAAAACTTTTTCTCCGGCTAAGCAGTATGTAACTCGGTCGGTATTCTGGAGCAGCTTGAGAACTGTGTGGATCATGTATATATGTCTCTTTCAGGTGTTTTTCTCGTCGTTAGTCTCTTCTTGATTCAATAGAAGCTAGCATGCTGCATATTCCTACGAGAATGAGGTCAAAGGCTGAAGAGGAAATCAAAAGAGAGTATAGTCAATAATAGTGGTGAAACTGAAAAACGTTGAACTAGAATAGAAAGAACAAGAAAGCAGTTATAGGATATATGTGCTTCGCAGTGTGGATGGTTAGAGCTTATACATCATGTTGGGAGGGAGAACTCTGAAACTGATGGATTGACGATCGGAATAGGCACAGTAGTAGTAATCATAATTCCCTTCTTCAATCGGTTTCTAAGTTTCTAATATCATTCGGTTATGAAATCTCAGTTGTGGTATTATAATTGAGTGGAAACACAAAAGAACTAAAATTCAAAATTCCGAAAGCTATGGGTGATATCTAGTGTAATGAGGATTTCCCCCTTATGATTATTAATATGATGAGGAATATACTGAAGTAATATACGATATTTCAAGCTTTATTTCTGATTTTGTAGAGATTATGACATTTTTTATGGGGGTTTCAACTTAAAATAGTTTTTAAACTTTATGTATATTGTTTAAGCTTTTGAATCTTTTGAATCGTTTGAACCGTTCAGATTGGATTCCCGCAGGCTTATGAATTATTATTGAAAGTGAAAAAGTGAAACAACCCTGATCAAACTGGAGCAGTGTAATCACATTTTCTGTAGTAAGCCAGCAGTCTGATAGAATAATGCGCTTGCTTTAGATACAACAGTTAAACAGGTTGGGAATGTGAGATTATCTGCAGGCATTGCAACTGAATACGTGGGACCAGCAGTCTTTCTACAGCTGATTGACTTGAAAATGAATGTTTAAAGTCTAGTAATTATCAGAAGTTTCCCGATAATAAACACAGAACTTCATATCTAATACTAAAGCTTCAACTATATTATGTTAAAAGCAAAAACAATACATGGCGTTTCGGTATCTGTCATTTATGAAGCAAAGGCTGAAACCCTGAATCAAAGGGAGCAGTGATATCTATGCACCTATCATTGTTGTTTTGTAAATTAAAAGTCAAGGATCTAACAAGTATGTTTGCCTAGAAGCTTAAAAGGAATGCGTTTGTTTTAGATGGAATAGCAACATTGACTGGATGGTGTACCTACTGAAGGATCAATCTCGAAGCATATTTCAAACATGTGCTTGTGTGGCCAGAATTTGGTAGAGTAAGATCTTACAAAGTGGTTGATGGCCGCACGAATATAACCATACTAGTATACCTAGGTAGAAAGAAAAGCGACGATTAGACTAAGAATGGGTAGAAGGCAATGGTTATCTGAACTGGAGTGCTTACCGAAGATCGAATCTCTTGATTAAATGCAAATATCTGCAGGCTAGAAGGGGATACTTAGCTAGTACTTCCAAGATTAGCTGGAGGTAAATATTGGATATATCCAGTATCAAATGTATTATGCGAGGTTACTCTGAGATTGGGATGCTTACCGTAGGTATCTTCATTTTACTTTTCCGTGAGTGAAAAATAAGATTGGGGTGCTTACCGAAGGTCTCTTCGTTTCACTATTCCGTCAATGAAAAATAAGATTGTAGTAAGTATATCTGCTAGGTAGTGAGTGAGTAAACTATCGATCTAGATACCTTGAAGGAGATTTGATTACCTACATAGGTACCTCCCTTGAACATAATATCTTAAAAATGATACAGCATTTTCGATACAAAAGTGACTAGAACAACATTCAACTGTACCAAATGACAATCTTCGGTAGGTACTCCAATAAGGCATCCCGCTTGCTCACATTAATATTGTCAACACTTGAGCAGATCGAATGGCAGTAAATACGGTAATAAATCCGATATACTAACTCACCAAAATGTATGCACACTCTAGTTTAATTTTCTTCCCAAGTAATTAAGATATGTTTGGAGTTACGGTAGGTACCCCGAATGTCTAGTAGTTTTTGTTCAGGTATATATTTCGCTAAGTATATAGTATGTCATTGAGTTGGTAGTCGTGTTAACGCGCTTACGGTGCTCCCTCGGCTGCAATACAAGTCTATTATTGCGATATGTATCATGAAAAGTTCAAGTCTCATAACAAGGCCGATCCATAAGTGTCGAGGGATAATCAAGTCTCTGGGTTGTGGCTCACGTATTCATATTGACATTTGTAAGATTGCGAATTTCTACGTTTATTACATGAGCTGCGGTGAGTACTCCTTGAAGTTTTCATTGTATAAGAAGAAGTTTGTATATTTCAACCTGAGATTCTGAAAACTGTGATATAATAGAATAAGGGACTGATGTGGGAATAGTATAGTGGGGGAAGAATACGATCGGGAAGAATATGGTAGGGGAAGAGTACAGAGTATGATTGATTGATGGGCGAAGAATTAGTGAAAGTAAGGAAATCAAACACTTATTAGCTATGGTCTAAGCTTGCCTATGTGGGAGTGAGAAATATGAGATTGAGAGGGAATATCTCGGTAGGTATTTCAATTTTTTCCAAGAAGTTAAGTAGTCTATAACGATCATGACTAAATATGATATACTCGAGTATAATAAACCTAAATGATGAAATTTTCGGTAAGTACTCCACTCCAAAACACCGAAACATAATAATAAACATATCTTTCATTTAATGAGTTAAGAACTTTAAACATTTATCAAATTATGTATTGTTATATTATATCAATTCATTATTTGATGAAGATTATATATAATATTTTGAATTGTTAAGGAAATTTTAGTTAGATTTATTAATATAGGCTCAGAATTATGTATAACGTTAGTTGTAAGGTTTTTTATAAGTATAAGTAGTTAAATTGTTTTAATTTTTAAGTTCTAAGATATAAATATTATTCAATTTATTATTGATATTAAAAGGTTCAGAATACTTTGTGGTTATTCTGAGTATTTCGACTCGACGTCCTCATAAATGAAATTCAATTGATCAGAAGTTCTCTGTTTAGTTGCAGGCTTTGGGGCATTTCCTATAGCTCGCTTGCTCACTTATATTCTCCAGTTTAAAATTCATTGCCTTCTTTCCTTTTCTTTAATAAGTTCCTTCTGGTTTGAGGAGAACACAGAAGACGTAGAACTAAAATGTAGGGTCTAATTGTCAATGGGTATTCAGTCTAATCTGCTAGCTAACTATGAAGCGGATAAACCTTATATAAGGACTATTGAAAGGGCTAGCCTTCGCTTTCGCTTAAATGGACTACGGATGCCTTTGACTTAAGCCTATGTCCACACAGTTCGTATCCAGAAAGAAGGAATAAGAATACATTACCGATTAAGGATTCTTTCAACATGGCCTTTCCGTTTTCCTTGGCAGAATTTGGCATAGTCCTAGAGATCAAAGTATCTAATAAATAAGTGTTAGTTTTATATACATAGAGACTAAGTTTAATTAGCAATTAACTTACCCATAATTGTTATGTTGATGATGAATGAGTGCTGATTGTGCTTCATAAATACTCCTTTGCACACATCTTCAGTGTGACTGTTCAAATCACGATATACTCTGTCGGCTTCTCGAATGGTTTCAAAAGACAATAGTGTTAGAAAGCCCATGGGTCAGCTTCAGATGAAGTTGAAAGGGAGAGAGTGCGTATGTTTCAGGGTGATTTTCCGCGAATCCTGCTTGATATGTTATCTACGACTTCCATCTTGTCGATAGTGGTGAACATAGCTTCGACGAATCCAGTCCTCTCAACTTGTTTACTGCTAGTAGAACCTTCCTTGAAATATTCAAAAGTCAACTCTGGATCAAAGAGGGACTGTATAACACAGTGTAGAGTCAATTCGAACAAGCAATCTTTCATAAGAGTAACCTTGGAAATCTTTTGGATCAGCAAATCAGTAAACTTTTTCGTCTCAAAAAGTGAAGCTTGCCACATCTTGATGTTGGAGTGAGACCCGATAGGAGGAGCTATCATTTTGCGATGCAATTTCCCGTCATCGTTTATAGTCGTCTGCATATTTGGTCCATATATGCCAAAGAAGCCAAAAAGCTCCACTGGCTTTACGGACCTAGCTGCCTGGCTTGATATTTGGTCGATCAATTCAGGATCGGCAGTCCAGAGCATGTTTCTGCTTGGTGAAGAGAGCATGATTTTATCAGTGTTTAGGTCTTCAAATGGAGTATATCTGACATGCCAAACATGGAAAATTCTGCTTATACTAGCACAGCATAAGCCAGGTACGCTTAATGGATTGAGAATAGCATCTATGGGAACCAGCATCTTATCCATAACGGAGGCAAACACCTCAATACCGGAACAAGCTTAGAATAGCTGCTAGCCACCCAGGCATCAGCTGTGTGTATCCTGTAAAGCTGTAAGAATACTACCAGGATCCATAAAGAAGAAGGTTCTCACACGGAGATTTATAAACGGGGAAACCGCTTTTGTTCGCATTTTGAAAGTTTGAAGTTCTTGAGAGTATCTTCTCAGACAAGCGAATCATGAACAGAAATGATGAAATAGACAGAAATAGCTGAAGTATGGCGCTTGAAACTAGCAGATAATATGCGTTGAAAAGCGAGGGGAATAATAATGGAGGCAATGAAAGCGGTAGAGATTAAATTATTACCGATTGTGAAATTCATGTCTAGGTAATTAGAAAGGTTTATATTCATCGCAAGGTGCAAATCATGGTGATCATTTTCCAATATTTAGCTCGCTCGATTTGTATTATCAATGCATGATCTCTTTCCTAGATGTAGGACATATAATTGTCACCGATGATACTCTAAAGAAGTAGGAATATCATACTATGGGTGTGCAATTAATCCTCGGTAACGATTAGCCCGTGAGGAGGTGGAGGGTTACATTTTCCATATATCACTTCCCTGACTACGCATGCACTACTCCGCAAATGAGTTCAGCCGGGCATAGCTTTATCTAATGATTTTCTTTACTTATAATAGAGATTTCCCTCTGAAAAGCTTTGTAGCAATCCCATTTCTTATTTTTCCTTCATTTACCTTGGTGAGTATTTTCATGCCGACACAAAGATGTCCGCGAAAGCAGAGCAACGGGAATATATATTCAAAAGGGATTATAAATCTTCTATGCGGTGGAATTTCCCCTTTGGTGGCACTGAGTTGATGAAGCTAATGGATAATTGCAGCTTGAATTATAACCACTTTTTGATCAAAGAAGTCTGTGGATACCTCGTGCACCCAAGTATCCCGACGAATCAGACAGATCTGCGAATCGCAGATGTGGCTACAGGTACTGGGTAAGTAGCCAAGCTGTGCAAGACTTGAGCTGTGTCTGCTAACGAAATTGGCATCGAGGATTTGGGCCTGTGATCTGGCCAGCAAGCTCCCCGAGACTGTACGCATCGACGGATTCGATATTTCTGATGCCCAATACCCCGCACTGGGATTCCTACCAAAGAATGTTCACCTGTATGTTCACGATGGATTTGAAGACTACCCAGCCGAGTTTCTGGAGCAGTACGACATTGTCAACGCTCGGTTTTGGCTATGTATAGTCAATGATCCTGATGCGAAGCCGTTGCTGTAAAAGCTACTATCCCTAGTCAGTAAGTTGAGATTATTTTAGAACATGCGTCAAGCCATATCTAATGCATATGTATCTGTAGAGCCTGGCGGCTACCTACAATGGCTGGAGCCTCTGCCTCTATCAGCAAATGTCGTCGTGACACACGAAGGTGCAGAAACTACAGCATCAGAGCGACTTGCGAACTCCTTCCACAAACCCAAGCCAGACAGCCAGTATGGGTGAGAAAATTCCCCGAATTAGTAGATGAAAGCGATTCCTAGATGCTAACTTGAATTAGTTGGGTTGAGGGTCTCAAATCTCTTTTCGAATGAGAAGGCCTTACAGAGGTGTCCCGTACTGATTATGCTTGGCCTATTCACCTTCGTCCTCTTTGGTCACAGAGCTCTATGGCAGCCACTGCAGATTTCATAGCAAAGATCGATAGTTACAACACGAAAAGTTCCGGTATCGGGGTGGAATTTGTTGAGGACTTGGAGATAGAAAGTGCAAATGGAGTTGCTGTAGACATACCGTTCCAGTGTGTCGTTGGACGCAAAGCTCCGGAATGATTTTATATTTGTATTGGGCTAGCGGATAAGTGTTGATTCTTGATCGTGAATTTATACCAGTCTATCTGATAGATATAACATAATGATAAAATACACAAGTTTCTAAACTTTGTAAACTCGTCAATATAGTGATATCTTTATGTTCGCTAGATCAACTTTCTTAACAACACAGCTTTTCGGAGCTAGGAAAGCCGCACTCGGTTCGGCCTATGTTGCCAAAAATTATAGTCTCTATCGCCTAGAAAACGTGGACGCCTAAGATTATAAAATCCTTCAAATTACATCTAAATACGATTTCAAACACTAAATGTTTTATTCTCAAGTCCCACCTTTTTTCAATACGAAAAGTTGGCAGTTAAGTGACTGGCTCGTGGAGAGCTTGCTATTGCAAAGCCAGCTACAATCTATTCGCCATGACATCTTCCCAGCAAGCTGTAGATTGGAAAAATAATTAAGAGTATATTCCATTTACATGAGTTCAAGCAATGGAACCTTAGCACTGCCCGTCGATGGTGGTAAGCTTTTTGAAATGGTGCATTTGTTTATGTTGAACTACCAAATCGATGCATATATGGAGGCTGTGGTAGGAGCAGAGACTTCATCTTTACACTTAAACTCAATGAGAGGCTTTATATAACAGCTGTAACCCCATTACACAGCCCTATCATAGAAAGAACGGAACGGCCAAAGGTATTTGCTCTGAATCGACAGTCCAAAGTTACATCGACGAAATTCAGCCTATTCTTACAGCTTTTATGAATCATGTATTCTTTTTCCTCTCATGACTATATCTTCTTCATCTGTCTCACCATGGGCATCCGATAGTGCGGACTGCAGTCCAACAATGAGCTGCTTTTAGACATTCAAAACTTTGTATTATTGGACTACAGTCCGGACCATCGAACATCCTGGGCATAGACACATCAGTTTCCATTTTTTGAACTTGAGTGATCCAGCTAGTGAACCCCAACCCATAATTTCACCACAACATAAGAAAGAAACATGAAGAAAGGGGCACAAATTATGAGCCCTTATGACAATAGAATGTGAGTGTAAAGTACACTGTAACTTTTATCAAATAGAAATTCGAAAGGTTTCCCGAGTTGATGCTTGACAACAGGGGCTTTCAATTTCGATGAGCGATAGGACAGGGACGTTGGAGGCCTTGATCAAGCATGATCAATTGAGAGAACATGCAAATACCTAGTTACAAAAGGTAGACATAAGGGTCATTATCTTTCTTTATATTGGAATGGGAAAGCCATCGGTCTATCATACACCCACACAAATGAGGAAAGCTTAGATTTTCTAGTCTTTCATATTCATACATCATATACTAGACTACAATACTGTACAAATACAAACAAAAGTCATCTCATCTCGTATATTCATCTTATTCATATCATTTCGTCTCTTCTCTTCTCATCTCTAGGTATCTCATCTCATCCTGTCCTACTAACCGACATCGCATCCTCGCATCTCCCTTTCCGCATACCCCAACCCAATGTCTATGATTATATATATTAAGCAGATTCTCAGCTTAAGAAGTAGTATTCACAACCTTCTCCATGTTCGCCCGTCCTCTCTCCCCTTTCCGATATCCGAGTACCTCCATTTCTTGCTCCATCCCAATGGATCCGATCCACACTTCTCTTCAAAGGTTCATTCCCTCCACACTCCCTTAAATGCATCAAACCACAATAATGTTTCCACGCCCGCAACTCCTCTTTCAATAACAGGTACAAAAAATATCCCATCCTTTCAATATGCATTGCTTAAAAATATCCGCCAGCATCATAAGAAAAACCAAAACCACAAATTTGCTCAGATCCCATCCACCCATCGATCCACTCATTCATAACATCTCCTTTCAATCGATCTTCCGAACCTAAAGATCCATCGGGCGAATAACCCTCCTCGAATGGCACAAAAGAGAACACGAAATCATAGTAACATAATCCATCACAGCCTACAATTCTTTCCACAAAACAAATGTCAATTCGCAACGAGTGGTGCGCCCAGACTTTGATTATTTGCTCTATACCTCATCAAGATTTGAGCTAAAACCAGTCGTTCTTCGGGATCAAAATATAGAGCTTGCTAATTCTTCGTGATGGATGACGTTCCAATTTCCAAGTCAACCTCATAATAACTTTTTGATGGCCATCAGAAAAATAAAGACATGCGAAGAACACATCATCATAGAGTTTTGTTCCCCACCATCCAAGGTTATAAAATTACCACAAAACATAATAGAATATCAGCCTTCCATGGATATTTTCTTAGCAGTATCCGTGCTTTCAACACTTGCATTTGTACCTCTTCGACCATGGCTACCCACTGCTGCCAGCTTCATCTTCGGTTTCTTTCTCATCATCGTGAGGCCTTCGTCACTATCTGAATCATCCATGTCCGCGTTCATACTGTTATCACCATCACCGTTGTATCCCTCTTCATCTGTGTCTGCATAAGGATGATTCACAGCGGGATGGATGACAACGTGATCGTCAGAAATTGTAGAAACTGTGGGTTCAGATGGTTCTTTGGACATTACAGGTGGCGTTACTGTTTCAGAGGTATCGTAAATGGTTTGTGAAGGACAGCTACCAGGATCTTGGAGCATATCACCTTCTGGATCAGCAGATACAGATGATGAGCCTGATACTAAAGCAGGCAATGAAGGAACCGATGGGAAGAATTGTTCATTCGAGCCAAGAGCTAATGAGGAGACAGGTGAGTTGACATCGGACGGAAAATTCATGTCACCAGGTGATATGATACTAGTCGAGGTGACTGAGCTATATGACCGGGCACGTTTGGCAGCTTCCTCTTGTTTTTGAGCAAAGATCTCATCGTCAGGTGATGGCGGACAATTTTTCAATGGCGCAGTTTCTAACTTGAGTTTCGAGCTATGAAATTCAAGGCGCTTTGCATGTGCGTCCGCTTCCATCTTCCTTCTTCGATCTAGTTGCTCTTGAGCTCTTTGAAACGATTCAGGCGTACTTGCACCATATGTTCGTGGGGCAGGCGTTTTCCCTTCCGGGGTTCGATTGGCTGTGGCAGGTCTATCGTCAAGGATCGATGCTGCATATTGGGTACTCATAACATTAGGCGTTGATGCTGACGAAACCGACTGATGTTTGTCGAAAATGTGCGGTTGGAAAAACAAGGGTGAGGGTATTGGCCTGTCGAAATAAGCGTCAATCGGACTATTCTCGGAGGAATATGTTGGACGGGGGTGTTTGAAAAGTCCAGGGGCAACAGCAGTACTCATTCCAACGATGGCGGATGCATGTTTGTCTTCGGCTTTGAAAAGACTCCTGTCGACAGATCTAGCCCTCGATGATGCACTTTCATCAATCTCCGTCAAGGATTCTCGACCTCTAGGATTCCATAAATGTCCACCAAATATCTGTCCCATATGATCTGTGAAAGGACCTGGCGTTCTTGGACATTCTTCTGTAGTGGGGCTTCCGGAAAATGCGTGATTTACAGATCTCGAATATGAATGGCCTTTATGAACGACCGTCGCAATCGACGGCGTCCCCGAGATAGTGCGTTCCGGTGGACCTGGTCTCGCATCAAAATTTGATGATGCCAAAGAGGATCCAGAACGTTTGGGAGTGTTTCCTACCAGGGAAGAAAGGGAAAAGTCCTGTTGGAATGGATCGCATTGCAGCGAGTCAGGGCTAGCCGTTTGACTTTGGGCCAAAGGGTGTTCCGTTGATTCTTTGTGATGATCATTGTGAGAATCACCGAACGATGAGAAGTATTCATCTCCGCGAAGACTAGCTCGACGAACTATCTCGCGCAAAATAGGAGTATATGGCGGAGCATGGGTGTGGTTTTCGGTACCTGAACTTGTGTTTGTAGCATTGCTTGTAGCTCTCTTACGGGACCCTTCCCCCTTATCATTTCTCATCACACTTGTGACCTTGCCTATAGTCTTTTTGAAAGTCGACCGAGCTCGCTCCAAGAATGTAATAGGTACAACAGCCCGTTCCAATTCGCTCTTGTCGACTTCGATCCTACGTCCTGCGGTCTTGCGTGATGGATCTGTATCGTCAAGCCATCCAATGATGTTCTCGATGCCTTTGATCGTCCATGGATGTCGTTTGACTTCTCGAAGTTTGATCCGCTCGGCATGATCTTTGATCAACATTCTTTTAAGCAAATCATACTACTCATCATCTATTTCCTCGTAAGACAAATCATCCTCACTCCTATATGGCCCATCCCATGGTCCCATCCTTCTGCTAAAGTGCGAGGTTGGATTCCCTGGATCGACAGCCTTTAATCGTTTTCTGGGTATATAGACATCCTCCTTTGTGATAGCCTTAAACAACTGGTATTCATCCTCGGCCATGAATGGAATGCGAGCATATACTAGGCAGTATAGAGTAATTCCCAAAGACCAAACATCAATTTGTTCAGTAATTCTTGGCTGTTCAATTTCTAGATCTGTGTAGCATAATTCGGGAGCGAAAAAGGCAGGTGTCCCAACAGTCTTAGCCAACTCTAGGTCGTCATCAAAGTCAGTTGCGTCAGCCTCGGAAATATTCTCTTCTGTCTCTCCTTCTCTGATAGGTCGACCAAAATACGAAACACCAAAATCAGATATCTTGACGCGATGATCCTTTGTCCATAATAGATTAGCGGGCTTGATGTCTCGGTGAACGATACCTTCGTAGTGTAAATACTCCAGTCCTAAGACAGTGTCTCTGAAAGCCGACCTAGCTTGATCCAAAGTAAAGCATGGGACATAAGAGAAATCGTCTTCGAAAGCATCGTGTTGTGTCATGTCATCGACCGAAGACATGTGAGAAATAATACTATCCGCCATGCTCGGAGATCTTCCTCGATACATTGGATCCTCCGCGTAAGACCCGTACATTGTGCCTTCCAAAGCTATGGCTGAAGCTTGTGGAATATATGAGCCGGGGGCGTCCTCTTCATTATCGCTATCTAAAGGCCCTATCTCAAAGTCAACATCGCCGCCTCCGGGTAAAGGAGTGGGAGCACGCGAACTTCTTGCAGTTGGTGCTCTAGATGTTGCTCGAGAGCTTTTCATAGATCCAGGGGCCGAACGAACTAGAGACGTGTGCGATAAGGATACGAAGGAGTCTTTTGTGGTGGCTCGCGATAGGGGTGGTAATTCGGAACGTTCTTTCTTTTTTTCGTCATCATCTCCATGTTCCAAACTCCAAAACTCTCCATTTCCTTGATACTGTAGAAGTTTTGCCCTCTTCATCTCTTTCCTTTCTCTTCGACGCTTAAGTGTCTCGAAGTATGCCTCGTCATTTCCCTGATCATCCTCTCCCCTGATTTCTCTTTCGATTCTACGCCGTTCATATAAGGATATCTTGCGGACTCCCTTCCGTCGCCACACTATTTCTCCTAATTCGACATGTTCAAGAACCATGTATATTTTTTTCAACTCCGGGTCATCAATAACTTCCAATAGGCCGACGACATTGGGGTGACGAATTTTCTTGAGAATGGCAATTTCTCTCTTCGTTTTGTCTTCGGGAGAAACCGTAACTCTCCCAAGTCTTCTTTTCTTTGAAAATCTTTGTATGATTTTGATGGCGACATAATCTTGAGTTTCAAGGCTCCGGGCCAATTTAACTTTTCCATGTACACCTCTCCCAATCTCATCGATGATCTCATACTGATTTATGAGTTTTCTTCCGGTAATGAAATCTTGTTCGACTTGTGCTTTGTGAGTTCTGATTTCGATAAAAAAAAACAAGTTAGTCAATGTTTCAAGACGTAGTGAGTTAGTAGATCGTCGAAGTGGCGGGGCTTAGCAGATTGACGGGTTGTGTTGACAACCCCTCGATACATGTGAAGGTGATACAAGGTGCAAATACCCAACGATAAGCTTCGCAGATTGAGGAATTGAAGATCCTTTGAGGAGAGTGAATTGCGCAATGGGAGGGAGGGATTGACTTACTCTTTGACTTTGTGCATCTGCAAAGGGTGTAAATAAGGACTCGATTGAGGAGTTCCATGGTCGGAAAGAGGTACAGGGTGACGATGGAAGTGGGAAGGACTAAATAGACCTGGACTCGAAGATGGAGTACTTCCCGCAGAGGTTCTTGGAACTGTGGTTGAATCCATTGTAGTATGATTGTGGTTGTGATAGTGGTGGTTGTGAAAGCAGGTCGGGTGCAGACATCTTTGGTGGACAAGTTTCTGGCAATCTTTGCCCCAGGTGAATCAAATCGGAGGAAAAGATTATGAGCGAGGCATCATATACTATTATAAGTGAGGTGGTAAGGCAGTGAAGGGGTGTTTGATTGTTTCTTCGTTGTTGGGAGGTGGTGAGATGGTGAGGGGAGGCAGTGATGAGGTCAATGTAATCGGTCTTTCTTGGTTGTTTTGGTAGTAATGGTAATGGGTCGTTTCGTCTTCGGCTGGGGTCAATGGTCGTCTGTCCCTTTTGAGTTTGATTATTTTAGCTTTGGCTTTGGTCGTTTAATCAGTTAATCAGAGAAAGAAGAAGAAAAAAAGGGTGGTAAGGGTGTTGTTGTAATTTGGTGAGGTAAAGTTTAATAAAGTAGCGTGAGATGAATTAATGATGAATTGATGGATGGATGGTACCCTCCCCTGGTGGAGAAAAGAATCCAGGTCATTGATGGATTAGTTTGTCCGTGCTTTCCCTCTTACCGTACCGTACCGTACAGTCCTTTCCCAAAATTATCACTTCGGATCAAAATCACCAGATGTAGAATATTAGGCCAAGCGTTCTTTTGATTTCCTGTCCTCTCTCGTG
Source organism: Botryotinia narcissicola (assembly GCA_004786225.1). Taxonomy (NCBI): domain Eukaryota; kingdom Fungi; phylum Ascomycota; class Leotiomycetes; order Helotiales; family Sclerotiniaceae; genus Botryotinia; species Botryotinia narcissicola. The sequence continues at coordinate 8,443 of PQXJ01000468.1, read as the reverse complement.
GTGTTGAATCCCGGTTGAAGTGAAGTCGTGAGGTGGATGATAATTGAAGTGAAGAAAGAAGAAGAAAAAGTAGAAGGTGACCTCAAGGATAATAATAATACTAACCACAACGACATGGACCGCAATAATAAAATATATCGAATGATAGATATTTACCTAGATTGTTTAATGGGTTGGGATTAAATTTACCCAGATAGTTTTAGATTGATAGACACTAGCCGATTGATATCATCTTTTTCTTTTTCTTTTTCTTTTCCTTTTCCTTTTCCTTTTCCTTTTCTTGTATCTTTATCTCACCAGTTAGATCTTTCGCTGCTAATAAGGCTCGTACCGTTTGGCGGTTCTCCTTCTTATTATCAAGTCCCAGTTCAATACGGTAGTACCGGAGAATGATAACTACTAGGTAACTATCAAATAATAGATCTAACTATCTTTGTGAATCCAAACTTCTTCTCTGCTTGGTGACTGTTGATTTTTTGATATGATCGTGAGTACCGGTAGCTTAATATCCATAACATTCTTATTGGAATCAGTGATAGTGACAGTGACAGTGACAGTGACAGTGACATCGATGAGGTAAGCTCGGTAAGTCAACGCTAGGTACTCGTCGAGTATTGAAGATGAAGACGTAGCTAGAAACAAAGGGAATGATAATTTCCTCCTCTCCTCGCCAGTATAGAATTGTTCAAGGAAGACACGAGTGCCCAGATGGGCGTTTGATAATACTGTAAGGTTATTGTTTTAAATCGTTTGATACTTACTTGGACTCTCTCCGTACAGAGACAGATACCGAATATAGTCAAATTTTGGACACTCAATATGATTTTGTGATGAATTACTCATGTCCGCATGAAAATTGAGTAAAGTTCTCTCCGATCTGCGTAAGCAAGTCATTGTCTATTGTCAGTTCATGTCAAATCATTCAATGTCCCTTCATCTTGTTGTTTCATTGTGAATAACCTTTGAACATCTAACAATACCTACCCACACGTATAGACAGACACCTAACGAGGTCTTACAAGATGATAGAACTTTGGAAGCCACCTTTAACCAGTAAGAGCTACTGAAGAGATCAAAGATTAAACGGATTTTTCGATTCAGTTCCTGATAATCACCAATGAATAACTTTGTCCCATGTGAATAACATGTTGATCTTCTTCCTCCTTGGTAGATAATCATCTTAATCAAGGATGACCCACCCCCTTGGTAAAACCTCCAAAGAATATGGCTGAATAACTCAAGCCGTGGCTAATGTGGCTAATCATTCTAAGTGTTACAGAGTGGCACAAGATGATTCAGATTCAACTTTATCAATCGTTCTTGTTATCAACAATGCAATCCCTTCTCGTCACAAAAAGATCCAACAAAAAAACGGTTGAAAAAGAAGCTATTCGTAACCAATATCAAGATAAGGATTGACTCCCTCCCGTCTCTCAAGTTTGCCTCTTACTACCTTATCAAGTTACTCAATTTCAAACTTCTTTTCCGTTTGCGGACTTGGCGAAGAGTGGTAGACGGGAAGAAGAGAGGACGAATCAACATCGATAGAAAAGGAACATCTACATGATGCATGATGCAAGAAATAATGGAGTCCCAAAAATTGGTCCCTACTAAGTTCTAACCCCCTTCTACTCGTAACCGCTCACAATTCACAATTCATATTCAAAGCTCCATTTGTTTAAGCAGAGACAGAATATGATCAAATTTATGATACCTTTTTTTTCTTTTTCCCAAGCCTCAACTGATGCACACGTGAGAAGACTCTTAGAGATACGGTACCGAACTTTCGTAATCTTCCAATGCTTCATGATTCTCGCATTCATCCATATTGAAGAATCTCAACAGATATACATTCATGGTACGACAACGACAACGACAACGACATAACATTCCAATTATTTTATCTCATAGCCGCAGCAAGACACCCAAAAACCCTTGATTAAAACCCTTGGAATCATCCCGATCCTTTGTTGTGTGTATAGCTGCTAGCTTAAGCAGGAATCGGGCTGTTGTGCCACCCTCTTCTAAGACTCAAGGTAATTCAGATACCATACTTTTTTAAGCCATCCCATCGTCCATGACTCCATGAAAATCCATCATCTAAATCCTTGAACAATGCGGAGAGGGGGCTGACAATGTATACATGTACCGACCGGTATAGTATATGATGCTTCATTTCTTAATCTTGTGAACTATTTCCCGAGCGACCATTCTTCGATTAGCCAACCATTCACAAATACTCCGTCGACCCAATGCTCTTTTGGACATTACTCCGTATGCTGTTCGAACGCAATATTGGATCCCTACTCTCCATTTTTACTATTATTATATACTTATGCCTTTCCTCTCAAGTGCTTACGGACCAATATCCAAATTGGCGCGATGCATACAATATCATACAAGCCATGTATATAAGCCACACCGGTTCGTCGGGCACACCAACACTCCTCTGAGCTACAAAGATTTACATGGGGTTTGTTACCATCTTTCGAGATGAGACTACAGAATGCCAATAATTAAAACAACAAAGAAAACTTTTTTTCTGCATCAATGACGATGATGAGGCATCGTATGATTAGCCTTTTTCCAAGAAGCGTGAGGAGCGTGAGGACCAATCGTTAAGGCTCCTGATCCCCTTGGGTGGCTCTCATACTACAAAAAAATCTTTGTTCGTGGAGGGGTAATCTCTACGTCAGACCATCTTCTTTTTCTACTCTGTATTTTACAATCAGTAGAAATGATTCTTCCATGATGCCCTTGTAGTCCTCAACCCTTCCCTTACCGACCTCCCTCCTATTAACGAGAATTCCCCTCGATCGCTTCTCCTTCATTTACCATCGAGGAAGCATCCAAAGTCGTACCCCATGTCAATTGAATAGATGCTACGAGTACTAGGTAAACAACCCAAACCAAGAAACTCGATACGATTCACCATTTTGACAGTCTCAACGAATCAAAGCCATTCCCAAAATTCCCTGTCCTCTCGTTGATCACCCAACTGCCAAGTCTTGCACGGCTGTCCGTTGATGTAATTTTAAGCTAAAGGGATCAATTTACGGCCCGAGTTGATTACGACTTTCTTCTTATTTTGCCTCCCCTATGATCCTATCCTATCCTTCATAGATCAACGAAGCACGGTTCAAGTCGGGTACTACATCGTTTATTAGTGTCATTCGATACTAGATTAGAATAGAAGAAGGAGGGAGAAGGGAGGGGTGGTATCGTAGTTGATTCATTTGCGGTGATTGAATAATGTAAAGAGCCTTCTGATACTACCTCCCACTGTGTGATTGGACTCGGGTCTTTTAGATGAGAGAACCTTTGATAGAGTCTCGGTGAATCCAATAATTGAGATGGACCGATATGTAGAAACGCAACTACTAGTCAATTATCCATCCTCAATTTATCAACAACCCAATTTTTCTAATTTTACTTCAAGTATCAATCGAGATTTCTTCAATGGAGCGGAGTGGAATCATTCCGTCATTAATGCAAGATAGAGCAAGCCGGTGGACCTATTTCATATGTCTCCATTTACATTTTTTACAAGGGGAATTACCTTGATACTGTAAGTTTACTACTTTGTTACAACTACCCACTTTTTCATCGTACGAGCAAATTCCTTCCTAAAGTTCCTATCGCTCATCAAATTTGTGTCGAATCTATGGTACCACCGTACCAAATATGAAGGAACCTTCAATTTGTACTTCCATATCTTAAGTCAACATTAATCAATCAACCCATGTGTCTCGTTTGAAAACGTGTTTCCCCTATTTCCCAACATTGACATACTAACCTCACTATAAAATCTCATACTGCAGGTAGGTAGGTACAGCACATCTCCATCTCCCAATCCAAACATCTCCATATCTCCCCACCAGCACACCTAAACACAAGCCCAACCCGCTTCTTCCCGAATCTAATCCTGCATGCACACACGGAGTACTTCGTACATACGTACAACTAGCTCATAATACTAATTAGCTACGCTAGCATGTCAAACGAGATTAAGAAATCGCGAAAGCGAAAGGAAAGGGAAAGGGAAAGGGAAAGGGAAAAATACCACACGACACATCATATTTCCACCCCCTCCACACCTCCGTCTCCATGGATTCCTTTCCACTCAAAAGCCAAGAATCATACCACACACTCCTACCGTACATCGAGTTACAGATTTTCATGTCGCCTAATTATCTGTGCGTATACGCTGCATTGATATCTGGTGTCTGGATGGGATAAGGAGGCTTGATCGTATGGTTAATGCATCCCTCAATTCATCCTTCCGATATTGTGTCACCATGCCGAGCACACATCCTTAGAACTTACATGGTTTTCTACAAAGCATGCGAAGCATGGAGCGCAAAATTCCTGGGCATGCAAAGCACCCATAATAAATGTATAGTATTATCTACGCGGTATCAACGTCAAAATACCAATCGTTTGCAATCTGGTTTCACCAAATCCCGCATTAGTGACCACTTAACTACCTACTGTATCTTGAGAATTTTGGACCACTCAATTGTCCACGTTACGGGTTGCAAAAGGTATCAGAATACGCGGGAACCCGTCGGAAAATCGGAGGTGGGAATATTGTGTCGGGATTGGCAGGTTTGGGTGAGTATTACTGATGACAAAATTTCCCAAGGGGGGGATTGATAGCATGTGGGCATGGGAGGAGATTGTTTTGCTGTATCAATTTCCCGTTCTGCATTTGTCTGTTTTTGGATCGAGGGAATCGCCTATTCCTGATAGATTAATACTAATGTTGATGTTGGTATTGGTGTTGGTATCGATATTGGCGTTGATATGATTATCAAGTCATTTCCATCCGTCCAGTGACAGACTAATTAGATTCAAACCCAAGCTTACCTAGTATATTGATGCGGGTCAAGTGCAACACAACATAACTCCATCACATCGTTATTATATTATTAAAGTCTTCAAGGGCCCGCTACTATTTGCTCAGATACATAACTAGGGTCTCGAAAGTCTTGTGATTCTTCCCCGCATTTCGGAGTCCTGACCTTCATCCATCTTTCATCATTCATTACTTTTATCTCTATGTTAATGTGATGCCATTCGATGTGATGTGATGGAATATAAGAAATGCATTTCAGATATCTGATCGGAGTTACGGCATTGATAGTTACCCTTTTAAGCTTTTTTATTTTTATTTTTTTACCTTTTCAGAGAAGGGAGAAGCGGTTGGTTATCTATTCGAGATGTGCATGAACCTGGAGATCCTACAGAAAGGGAAATTCATCTCCTGGATTACTGACTCGCATTTCTTGTCATGTATGTACGCACGCACAGAACAGTGCTGAAATCTGGGGTATTGTGAAACGTGAAATGGGGTAGTAGTAGTAGTAGTAGTAGCATTAGTAGTACTAGGTATTTTCTACGAAGCTGGACCTTGAGCTCTGGTAGTTACCATGCTCTTTGTAGGAGAAAAAAACAGGACGGAATTGACCACTGGTAAAGCCCTTCAATAATCCAATTGTTTCATTTCCATTCAGAGACTTAAATGTTTATATAATTTATACAATTGAGGATCATTTAAAGATTTATTCCATGCTATTAAATTTTGTGATTTTATTGTTAATCGATTTATTATAGAATTTATTAGCGTCATCGATTTTGGCCTCTTTTTTCTCCCAAGTAGAGCCAGGTAGTGATATACACGTGACACTACTTTTGTATTTTGTATGGAGTAGTACTCTGTGGTACTTCGGTATATCAATACGGAATGAGAAGAAAGGAAAACGGGAATTCGATCATGTGATTGTGTATTTAACCTTTTGATATGTATATCCTGATGTCCCTTGATTCGCTCCCATCCTATCGTTGTTCAATCATTCGAGCCAACCTACCCTCTCACAAACACCCACGGGCTCTTGTCATTCTTCATTCATCCTATTTATTCACATTCTCCTCCTCACTTCCAAGTTCCAGATTCATATTTTTTGGGCCATCCTTTCTCACGCAGCCACCACACATCATACGCCACAGTCATACATTTTACATAATCGTTCGCGCTTCTTCACATGTTAAACTAGCATTCAAGATAAATGGCTTAAATTCAGCCCAAGACAATGTCTCATATTCCGATAAGTCAAAATGAAGGATAGCCAATCAATGAAGCTCTAACCAACTTGAGAAGAAGATGCAGAAATCAAGCAGATGGGGGTTTTTGGATCAACTCAATGGAAATGTGATATATCTCGGATTCGAATTATGGGATATTATCATGTGGTTGTTCCTTTTGGCCAATAGTTTTGTCTATCAGAAAGGAAGTAAGGCAAAAAAAAGTAATCCTCTACCTTCCTCTCTTTCAAATTGTACTAGTCATGCATGATTAGTACATCACACCATCTCATGATTTTACTTTCCACGAGTCACATAAAGTTATTTCTCGGTTTACGTATGTATGTGTGGCTTATCTGAAACAATTTCACTCTGTCCTCATCAAGCGCGCATATTCAATGTGAGGTACGTTACTTGTCTCTGAAACGTATGCATGTGTCTGTGGCTTGGGAACAAGATACATTTGAACATGAAATTATACATACGCATCAACACATCATCATATATCTGAGAATAAGACACTGGGTAGCAATATAGCTATCATGCGAGGAACAGAAATACACAAATTCGTACAGTGCATCTGCTTCCAAAAGGGGCGGAATGTGGGAATGTGAAACATTGATTTCTTCAACGCGGGACAGCCCTTTGCGGAATGCTCGGTATTCCCACTGTTGAAATCGGGATCTCAAATTAAATCTTGCTATGTTCTGTATGTCGTATCCTTACTACATTGCTATAAATGAAAGTTTGTGTTTCTTCACGCTGGATAGACATGCGAGAAAATTTCTACATGTTAAATTTTGTGTCAGAGGCAGAATATACTTGTCAGTTTTCCTCTTCGTTTGCGGAGAATACATACACACATGCCTTTTCTTGTTAGCTACCATTCGCAAAATAATCTGAACCGAGTGGGATGACTCGGATGCATTACATGCCAGAATCTCTGATATCCATTCTCTCCCATCCCATCTCACCACATCACACCACCTTTACTCCATTACACGCACATGTTTGTGTGGGATAAAGTTTCTATTCGCTCTATGATACTCAGGATGACGATTCTCTCATTCCATTATCTAGCGATCTCATATTTAATAGCCAGAGTAAGGTATCTTCAACAATAAGACACGTTGGTCATTCAAATCTATATGCACCACATCAGAATCTTGGAACACTGGGATGGGTGCGAACTTTGTATACTATACGTATATACAGTACAGTTCCAAAGGTATCTAACATCAGCTGTTCTGTGAATCTTGGGTTTTGCTCCCCGGCGAGATAGCAGGGTCATGTTCAATTCATATCAGCGAGATATTGTTATAGTATTCGACAATACTCAGGTATTTACCGAGGCTTTCGTGTTATTGTGTAAAAGGTAGATAGGTAGATAGGTAGGTAGGCATATCTCGTAACTCATACCTACCTACCTACAGAAGTATTGATTAGCGACTGAGCATTAATTCTGTTTCATTCCCGACCCGTTTGATGCGTGGATTGATATTATTATATAGACTATAGACTTATCCCGTTTGAATCTCCAAGCCCATCTTGATTTAAGAATCTATTTTGGTTGTTTGATTATATCCGAATATTCAAGTCGATATACATACTCATTCCTACCCAGCTTTTTCTCAATACCTCAGCACGTCTGAATCTCTTGTCCGTCTGGTGTAGATATAAAATAATATAATATAGCATACTCTGATCTTTACTCCTCATCCTCAACCTCAACCTTACTCACTACTAAATCGTCCGTGTGAATACTATCTTCTCTCTTCTGCTTCCTTCCTTCTTTCCCAAAACAAAACTCCAACAATCGCAGTCTGGAAACTAAATCCCACACGGTTTGAAAGGTACAGAATCTACTATACTCATAAACCAATATACCCTACCCTAAAAAGAAAAACATTTTCCTAGCGATATCGAGATGCACGTTTGCTTTGCTTTGCTTTGGGATAGCATTCAGAGCTCAGTAGGTACCCAGTCTTAATATTCCAAACTGCTGTCCATGGGCATCTGAGATTCTGGAGCGTTGGACTTTTTACTTCGAGGCAGAATGGTTGGTTGTTTATATAATCTCAATCTCAATCGCATATGTTGTCTTGTATTGTATTGTATTGAGACATTTCGATACTGAATTTCCTTTATATACCTACCTCCCTACCTACCTACCTAGATATCAAAAGCACCTGATTATCGGACAGCAGTCTAGAAGTACAGATCATTAAACAAACATCCTTCCAGAATGTTCATATTCAGCATTCTTGGAGGTTAATTTTAGAATATAATAATAGTATTAATATTCTATTAATAGTGGAAGACTTAGTCAGTTTAAGCTTAGGGATGAATCGAATATATA
>PQXJ01000467.1:0-29161 GCA_004786225.1 Botryotinia narcissicola | reverse complement strand
TAATAGAAACATTTATATAAAAACTGGATTTCTAGAAACCTAAATTTCTATTATTATTTTAAATCTTTTTATTTTCAAAAATAATGATTAGTTATTAAAATAAGAATATTTAAAAAGAGCTAATTTTGGTGTATTTTCAAATGATTCATTCGGTGATATAATCCACTCGGTGATAAACCACATTATCATTAATCGGAATTTACGCTATTATCATTCATTATTCAGAGACATAATGACAATCATATATATTCTCACCTAAGAAGCTGTTGCACATGGAGTTAATGAATACCTAGCCCCGGCATCTCCAACAATTGGTGGCGCTATCTACTACTTACATGCTGCTTACATTTCCCACTCTGGACTCATAATCTGAGTCTCAATCACTCGAACTTCTTCACAAATTGCTTGCTATACCTACTCGACTGTAAGCCTAAATTTTCCTCAACCATGAAACTCATCGTCGCCGGATCAACGGGTTTTGTCGCTACAGAACTCATCAAACAAGCCCTCTCCAGCCCAAAAATCACATCCATCATAGCCCTTGCTCGTCGTGAAACATCTGTTCCACAAACCATGGAAGATAATGCTGACATCACCAAATTCAAAGCAGTCATTTGTGGGGATTTCTCAAATTATTCGGAGAGTGTGAAGAAGGAACTTGAGGGCGCTGATGCGTGTATTTGGTATCTTTCTTTGCTTTTCCTCTTTGATTAGTACCTCTTCATTTGCCCGCTTCCTGGTTTAATCTTCGATTGATTGCCGAGATACTAATCAGTGCCATAGGCTCATTGCAATAACCCCTTCGAAAATGAAAGATTCAACACTAGATGAAGCGAGGAAAATATGTGTAGAATACACAGTAAACGGGCTCGAAACAATTACCCAGCTTCCGCGTGGAAAAGGTGCTGAGCCTTTTCGGTTCATTTATGTCAGTGGACATAAAAGTGAAAGAGATCAGAGTAAACAGCCTTGGGTTATGGGTGATTATCTTTTGATGCGGGTATGTGTCGTTTTTCTCTTGAGGAAGGATTGAGTAATTAATGGTTCTTTAGGGTGAAGCTGAATCCCGTGTCATCGATTTTGCTCAAGCGTCAAATGGGGCAGTGGAAGCATGTATAGCGAAACCAGGACTGATAGATGGGCCGGATCGTCGGCAAGGGTTGGTGGGTAGTGTATTATCGTCAATTGGGAGAAGTCTTATTGGGCTTTCGAAAGTGGACGTTAGTCAGATCGCGGCGACTTTGTTGGAGCAGGCAGTCAAGGGGATTGAGAAAGAGACTTTGTCGAATGAGGATTTGATCAGGACTGGTGATAAGGTGCTGAGTGGTTAGGTGAAGTTGCAAAGTCCATTCCGTGGTTAATGGTTCTTCTAGTTGCGAAGGTTATCGCGCAATTTGGGTGTTAGTCAACGATTATGTATCTTAAGAATGAAATGGGATGGTAGCACTATCAATACACATTGCATTGGTATCTAATTCATCAAATCTGACTACGACTCAGGCAAGGTATTATGCCATCCCGATGTCTACTCTATACCAGGTCCCTGTGCATTGAAACTCCCATTTCCTCAAATGATATTTTCCCATCTCCTTAATCTACTAAACGCCGTGGAATTTACCCTTCATTTATAAACGAATCCTTCCTTGCCTGTTCTCGAGCCACCAAGAAAACAGCGACAAGAGTAATACTGAGCCAGCCAATCCCAAATAAGAACCTCCCAAAATCCATAATTCTACTCTCTTAAGATGCCGCAGTACTATAGCCGCAGCACAAGTAGTCATTTTTTGTTCCGACGTCACGACCGTCTCCATTCGCTCTATCTCGCTTCTCTCACTGCAGATCCATGGGATTACTGCCCCACGAAGCCCTTTCTCCCTAGAGTCATAAGTGTGGACATTGAAAAAGAGACCATTTAATTTAAGTTCATCATTAAAAAGGCGATGTAATTCTTGTTTCATCTGAGAGTAATCGTTTTTAGGATCAAGCAAAGGAGACCTCGCTTTTTCAAACAGTATATCAAAGCCACCGTTCGCAAAATTATTAGTAGAAAAGTGGTAGCCTGTCGCATTTCCGAAACCAAACTTGAGAACTTCCGTGTTGGTATCGAGGATAGAAGGGAGGAATGTGAAGAGTATGGGAATTTCTTCATGAGTGTAGATGCTGAATACTGGGTTGGTGCATGGGGATGAGAGGGGACAATAATATCCTACATGGTGAACAGGAGAATTGAGAGTATGGGTAGCATAGTATGGTACAGCTTTTGGAAATTCTGAAGGATTAAGGTGCATCATGTCCAGTAGACCTGGAGAGTCGAAGTCGGGATCCAGCGGTCGTCCATTCGAAAGGTGGGGAGTGGTAAAATTGATAAGCTCTGATCGAAAGGAAAGTATAGAGCTGCTGAGTAGTATTACAGACGCAATGGTGTTTGTCGTACAACGGGAAGGGGAGTTCTCCTCAGAGTAATTGGCACAGATAGCGGTGACATCGCTGAATGACACAGATATCTTTTTAGTGTAAGCACCTGCTGCTTCAAGCGACCATGCTGACGTGTGATCATTTCCATGGCTCCTGTATCCGGAATTTGAGTCTGACGAAAGCTTGCCTAGATCATTCGTAAATCTCGAGGGATCCAGAGTAGCGTTCTCATGGGAGCAATCACCGAAGTTCGTAGCCTCCCCCGAGGAGTATCGAACCGTATTGTACAGGATCATGTTCAGTAATATCACCACTGCCAGGTATTGGATTGCGAGTTTCAGAGACATGCTTTCAGATTTACTGGCTACTGCCTTATTCCCATCTTGAGCTGTTGAATCGAGTGTGGTGACCGGTAACATTTCTTTAGATGATGCAACACCTGATTGTGAAGACTCCATATTGGGCTGAGATTTTTTCGTTGAATTTTGACCGAAAGGGCTTGATTATGAAAGTACTGCTTAGCTCCAACGAAGGGCAACCATTACTTTGTATTACGCCTACCCCGCCAAGATGGTGGGATTGGTTGGTAGCCGCGCAGCATACTATCTCAAAACGCTGGAGTTGCGTTTACCCTTAGGCGGCGTCTGAGTAATAGATTTGTATCCTCCAGGTAACTCTGAATTCTAATTTCAGATTTGAGGGGGTGCCTATCATTGCATTAGTGGGGGAAGGTACTTCGCTGACAATCTATCTCGCAAATAGTTTACCAAACTCGGGAGAAGCGCATTTTGAGGGAGATAAAATGAGCGAAAGCGAGTACTTAGCTCAGGACTCGATAATTTGCTTCCACCAAAATCATTTTCTTCCCTTGAATGACTGCTTCAGAGTGATTTACCTGCCAAATCGTCTCTCCTCTCCAATCTTTAGTCATTCAAAAAGACTGTGATTTTCACAGGGGGTTAAACGCGGGTACCCACCGAGGCGCCTGCAATTCAACAAAGGAATGGCAAACCTGGATTATTGCAGGGCTTTTAATGAAGAGTTTGTAAGTCTTAAGAGCATTGAACACAGCCAGAACAGATTTCTCGTATCGCGGAGGTAAAGTGTACTTGTACTTTTGTGGTGACATTTCGACACTTTTTGTCAAGTAATACCAACTAGAAGAATGCCATGCGGTCGTAAGTTCCAAGATCATCAAGCGGTTGTTACCCAGTGAATTTTGCAATTGAAAGGGTTTCATATTCCCCCTTTGGCGTAAAAACAACTTGAAAGCTCAAGAACGATTGTTTGATGGTTGAAAATATTGTTGAGGGTTCTGATAATTCTAGCAACACGAGAGAATTTGCAGTGTCCCCGATCTCAAACAGGTCTATCAATACTAAGAGACGATAACGGGTTTCATCATATGATAGATTTGTTTGAGAAATAACGATAAGTAACTTCCCTCTCCTGCTATATCAGTCTTGCATAGTTCAGAAGGACTGCGGACATGCATTTATAGTGTCTTTTGGAACAATTTGTGTCAAAACTCTGTAGAATTTCTAAAGTATATCGTGAAGCAGTCGATACCAAATTATAGCATTCAGTGACCTCTGATAAACCCTCGAGTCTTGTTTTCAAAAGTGGTCTGGGTTACTAGAACACGGCTGTATGTATGACTGGGTGATAAGGTATGAACATCGTACCTCAAATTTCAAAGGTCGGTATTGCAACAATCGACGTGTTGGGTGGAAATTTAGAGAGAGAGAAGAGGGCGAGGTATCGAGGATGCGAAGACACGAGGATACGGTGACCGAAATCGGCCGAAATGCTAATTATTGTAAGATGGGCACGTGGATAAGTATCACCTTGCAAACAAAAACCAATTCACAACACACACCAACGACTATTCAAGATTTTTGATATTCTTGTACCGTCGATGTAGCTTCCCACATATAAACCCGTATGGACGGCATCTGCATACTATCGAAATGGAATCTCTAGCTAGGATGTTTTATATCTTGGTGTAGCCCTTCAAGCGTCTTTTCAGGCTGAAAAGGTAAAAAAGTCGCGATCACCCTTCGTCTGGCTGAGTCGATGATCCCTCATATATGATTAACCACTTCAATCCTCCCATGCGGTCCCTCTTGAATGTCGTTCAAGAATACGATGGTTATACACGCATACGCCCGAAGATTTTGGTGTAGCTACCCTATACACCAGAATACGCCTGTCTAGAAAATCTCGGGACAATGAAGCATGAAAATCAAAAATGGGGAACTCTTTCTATTCTTTTCACAAATTCCATGTGTTACCTATCGCAATTGCACTTCTGCGGAGCAGTCTTTGGCCTGAGAAGATCTCGAACATCTCGAGCACAGAGTGTAGCCTTTTTAATTCGAATACAGGGACTTCGAGTATCGTCCGGGGGCACAATACCTACTGTGCAATCATTGATCTGATATTTAGTATGAACAGGTATTATTTGTGGGCCAATGCAAGAGAGAATGGGGGAGGGTCAATGACCTTGACATTTTTGCAAGCATAAGTTATCATATAAATCGGCCAAGAAATCGGGTTAGTTTCTCTGAAGCTGGTAGCATATCGATTGATATTCCCTGCTTCGTTGGAATATACGTACATATTTCAATCAGAGTGCCCGTTTTCCCATTCTAATACCAGATCTTCTCATCTTTTTTTTATCTTGGAAATTGCAGGACCTAAGTACATTCCTGTTTTCAAAATGCCTGAAGCTCCAAAATTTCGAATCAGTGTGATAGGCAGTGGCCCAATTGGTAAGCTACTTCTGAGTAGTGTAGCTGCTCATCCAAGGATTGAGTATACACAATTCGAAGCCGAAACATTACCTTTACGTCCCGCTTTTGGCTATGGTATTGGGCCACAAACGCTTGCAACGACGAAGCGGTAAGCTTATTTAGTCCACCACATCCTTTGTTTTTCTACCTGCTTCTGTTTTCCGAGTTCAAATTCCGCTGTCTCGTCTCATTGAATATACTCCTTTTGCTTCCGTATACTGTATCAGCACTTATTTTTTCTCATTTTCTTTCAAAAGTTCGTCCCTGTTAGTCAATACTAACTCCCCGGTCTTACAGTCTTAATCCGGCTATCTACAAGGAACTACACGACCAATGTTTAGCCGACCCTGTTTGGATGGAATTTCACCACGGCGGGGAGGAAGACAATCACTTGCATACCATTCGTGTCCCAGAGTGAGAAGTCTTCGGGAGAATTGGACGTGATGAGCTTATGGTGATGCTTGATGCTTTCGGTCCTAAGGATACTCCAATCCAGTACGGCAAAAAGCTCAAATCAGTAAAGAAAAGCACTGATGGCGAATTAAAACTGACGTTTGAAAATGGTGGTGAAGATCACGCAAACGCTCTATGGGCGTGTGATGGTATGAATTCTCTGTGTAGAAAGTTCGTGCAGGGCGAAGATTACATACCTGCAGCTTACTCAGGCCATGTGACATTCAGAGGAAAAGTCGAGAGCAGCAAGATTGAGGCAGAGATTGGAAAGCGGTTCACTACAGATACATCTATGTTCCTTGGTATTAAAGGCTGGCATGTATTAACCTTCCCCATTGATGGTGGTAAATACGTTAATATTGCGGCATTCTCAATGGAGGAAGTTCAGAAAAAGCGTGGAAGAAACTACGTGACAACTACCGATGAGCTGCTTACTTATTTTCCCGGGGCGAATTCTAAAGTTCGGAAATTTCTGAGGGTAAGCATTCAGGACATTGGCGGTAATGGTGTTGTTCCTTGAGCTAACAGTTTACCAGATGCTTAATGATCAACCAGGGGGTTGTGTATGCCTTGAACTGATTCACATGCAGACTTTTGATACCTTTACCAATCAGAGTCTTTGTATGACGAGCTTCGGTGATTCTGCAAACGGTATGCTACCTCACATCGGAGGCTCGATGGCAACCGGATTCATTGGCGTTACTACCTTTCTGCATGAAGAGCTGAATCCCCGTATTCATGCCCTCAACCCGAATGCGAGCAATGCTGAGATTGCCGAAGTGCTCATGGAGGCTTCTATTGCATATGAACGTAAGCATAAGCCTTTGGCGCAAAAGCTTGTGGACTACTCAAGAGAACAGGGGTTTGTTTTCTCGGGTGGAGTAACTGACGCCGAGGAATTGGCTCGGAGAGCAAGGTTTTTGTGGAAGGCTTATTCTTACAATGCTACCGTTTAAGATGAAACAATTATCATCTGTGTTGGGAATTCCACCTCGTCCACCTCCAGTTTCAATAAGCAGATGCGCTCTAATGAATTTTGCGTCCGAAATATGATTGACCGATAACTCAAAATCTGTTAATTGGGCACTTGACCCATGTTTTATTGCTCCACTAAGGTTGTTTAATAGACTTCACATGGAAAAGGTGTGGAGATGTCAAATTGAACCCTGTGTGTGGATATTGCTAGTTCAATTGCTTAATTCAGCAAAATACATAAATGATCCAAGTTTCATTGGTCGATGGTGTCTAAGCTCTTAGATGCTTCGTGGACGGATTTGATCCGAGGTGTTCCCCTTCGCGGCCTTAGGGAGCGAACATCCGGGTAAAGTGTTCTCATTAGCAATTGGTCCACTTACCAATATAGTGTACTCCGTAATTCAGTTATTCGGCAGCGAACCCCTAATGACTCCATCAGCCATACCGCGGCGAGCGCGGAAAGCAGGCCGGCAAGTGGCCCTTGCTATTATCCTAGGTGTGCTTTCGAATCCTAGAAAAGTACGGAAATTTATTACCGATCGCGAGCACAACTGAATAGTCTTATTAAAATTCTAGTCTCTGTATCGTTATTGGGTTACCTTGTTGTCTTGACGATGATGTTTTTTTTTTCTGTGTATTCTGTCTAGAGTTGCAAACATCTGCACTGTGCTATCTTGGAAAAGCCACTGCAGAATAGTGGTGCAGTACCGACGCAATGGAAAGCTAATTTACATCCCTGGACCATGGTCAGATAAAGCTGTCAACACTACTTTCAACGGCAGCCCCCGTGCCACCCTTGTTACAGTGACCGGGGAACATTGTAATCAGAGATAATGTCTCAGTATCTACCCAGCTATTGTACATTATTGTAGCACGGACTAGAGATCATTTTTGCTCGAAGCGAGTCATCCTCACTCTGAACGAATTAACGGGCACACCAAAATATGTTATCACTTCCGAAATTTATTTTTAAATAACAAATCAATATTTTTGATTTTTTTTTAAATCAAATTATTTATAAGTTGATATTCTATAATAATATTTTATTGAATCTAATTTACTATATTATTTCAAATTATTATTGAATTTTGAATTAATAGTATTTTGAAGAAAGTCTCGATTTTAGCGGCTTTGGTGTGCCCGTTTTTCCGTTCAGAGTGAGCCATCTTGAGGACAATGAGAATACCTCCCCCACTGTTCTCAATCTGCTCCCTGTACCAGTGTATTTCAGTTGATCCGGCTCCTTCCTAAATTGTATGGGGACGGGTATTCTGTGGTGCCCTCTTGGACTAGAGTTTATCCACCTACGGCCCAAAGATCGGTTTCCGAACAAATTGCCTCAATTCGAAGAAAACCCTTCTGTTTGACATTGTTGGGGAGTTTTGCCACAGACTTGCCTCAAAACAAGGTTTTCAGCAGCCTATGTCCATACGAACGAAATACAATACAAACCAAAGCTCAATTGTCAGCAAGCATTCGATAAGGCTTCAGCATCCTGTCGCTAAATTCAAATCGGAATATCAAAGGATCTGGCTCGAATTATAACATTGAAGAACATTTGGCTGTTAAGATTGGATTGAAATATTGATGAGTGTAGTCCCTGGGTAGGTATCCTCCACGATTGATGCATAGACTAATTCGTTCATTGTGTGCCTGTTCACTCTCTGCAAGATATGAATCCCAGGCAACGAGTATTTTTGACACGGATAAATGGCCATGATCTTCGTAATGGTTTAAAATACAACTCACTTCCTCGTTTTCATCCAAATCTTCTGGCAACTTGTTCCACGTGTATTCCAATGCAAGCTGCGCTTTTATTTCCAAGTTCACTTTTCACTGATAGTTCAAGATTCTGCCGGCTTTTCTGCCCTATAAATACACCGTAAAGTCCTTGATTCTGGATTTCGACCATCGGACTGGAATCCTGGGTATATGCAACATTCCATACTTGGTGTTGGCCCCACAGCAATTAATAATGTAGGAGTAGATAATCTCCATTTCAAACATTACTATATAATCACAAGGGACTTATATACGTATGTCTCGGGCGGGTTGAATTTAAGTTCATGAGACACCTTGACTGCGTAATTATCCACGACTCTGTCCGATTTTGCGGAATTAGATTCATGAAGTCATACGATCTATTCAAAATCATTTTGAAGAGGCATCCTTTTGATCTCAGGTTTACCCGAGTGCGAAAGGATTTATGGCCATATAGGAACCACGATGATCTGGCTGATAAATCCCCACACAAATGCAGGCCCTCCATTCCTGCGACGGGAACTGAGTTTAACCCTGTTGTAGAACATGCATCGAAAGATTCCAGCTGCTGGAATCAGCCTTCAAGATTCTTATGATACACTAAAACTCACTCGCGAGTTATTCCCTATTCCCGGCGACAAGGGAATAGCAGAGGTACTACCGGTTGCCGTTTAGTGGCTTGCGAGGCTTGGAATGAAATGCCATGGGTCCCTCGCGCATTCGACATATCGTTCCTACATGAACAGTATACCTTGTCATTATCAGTGGTAGAGGTTTTTCACAGCAGTCATTTTGACCATGCATATTATTACAGCAAATGTTCTACATTGTTTCTGTAAAAACATGTGAGCCCAGAAATAAAGTATATTATTCACTCACTTCCCCGCAGCCTTATAGTCTCCACTGGAGTTACCAGGCAATTGTCTATGCTGATCGATCTTCTGTCGATTGTATTTTCTTTCGCGCAAGTGTCTTCACAATGAGCACAGTTAATGTATCGACCAGTCCCCCGGTTGCGAGTAACCCTCGCGGGGCGGTCGTTCTTGAAGGAGCTACTATTTCAATGGTCTTCGTTGTGATTTTTGTTTGTCTGCGAATATGGGGTCGATATCGCTATAACAGTTCGCCTGGAAACTCGACACCAAGTTTCGGTGAACCCAGATACTGGATGCTGGTCTCCGACTTAGCAATCGTTGCTTCATCTGTAAGTATCTTAACCAGAATATCATACGATGATTCTAACACTTCTACAAGGTACTTGCCATCATTTTGACTGTGATTGCTTGTGTTAGTAAGTATTTCTGTGATATATTTGGTGGAAAACGCTAAGCGGTTGATCAGGCGCGTAATGGGGACTTGGACTTCACTCGAAACTCTTGAGCAAGACACAACTTGAGACTACACTTCAGGTTGGCATCCATCCGAAAACCCCGTGATTGTGCAATACGTTCTAATCCTATATAGATGTTTTATCTTTATCAGATATTCTATAAAGCAGGATGTGGTCTTTCGAAGGTTGCTACTTGTCTACTCCTCTTGGCCATTTCGACTCCACACATGAAGAATTTCAACAAATGTTTCAAGATAATGATTTTATACATCGCGGCGTATTCTCTCAGCTGCTCTATCGTTTCAGCCTTTCAATGCGGCCTCGACTTTAAGAGTAATTGGATTCACTCGTTAAGACAAACCCACTGCTTCTACAAACCCCCATTCTGGTTTACTCATGCTGGCTTGAATATCTTCGCAAGTATAGTGGTCGCAGCCCTTCCATGGTGGCTATTTTCTCGTGTTCAATATAAGAGAAAATATACTATAGCACTGATCATGACCATATTAGCTCTTGCGTAAGTCGTCACTTACCTCATAAACAATATGACCATATCTAACCTTTTAATAGCGAGATTATCCTTGGGTGTGTGCGTTTGAAGGGTCTCTATACATCCTCTCAAAATCTCAACGATATACCTTGTAAGTTGATCCCAGTACTATTATAATACAGACGACAATGCTTACTCAAACTCTTATGAAGATGGTGCTACAACCGGTATACTCGTCTCTCAGCTTGAAGTCAACTTCGGAATCATCTCAGCTTGTATTCCTACTGTTCTGAAGATCATGGAAGACTTCTTTAAGCGATTGTTTGGGATTAGCTTTGGTGATACAACAATTGAATCGGGGGTTCAATCTCAATCTCGATCTCGCAATCTCGGAGCTCTGGGTAGTCACTTGCAGACTACAGACAAGTCAAAGCCTCGCTCACAATTCGAACGCTTTGGCGACGACGATCTTGAGATGGATTCTATGCATTCGGGCAATAGCAGGGAAAATATCATTCGTGATGACAAAGTCCCTGATCAAAAGATCAAGGTTGAAACATCTTACATCGTAGAAAGAGAGATTGATAAATCCGAAAGTATGTAGACGATTATATTTCGGCAGGGCTGGCTCTAGATGGGATAGTAGGGGGAATCATTTTATCTCCAATTTAGCACCTGTCTACCACATACCACAGGGGCTACGAGGGCCTAGAGCAAACATGGCCTCGGAATGCGTTTGAAATTTAGAGCTGGACTCAGTTGTAACAAGATTGTAACTCATTTACCATATCGATGCCCCACTAGCTGTGTGATACCACGGGTGGTATACGGAGTAATGGCGAAATCATACGAGTTAGAGAGCTAGGGGGGGGGGCGCGGGGGTTAACGCACTTGCGCGTAACCAAATAATACCCCATGTCGATCACCCCCGTCACGACGGGGGCACGCTGCAGACTTAAGCGAATGACAAGGGGAATATAAAATCTGTATATGCATCATTCATATGAGTAATCTGTATCGGGAAAAGACCCCGTAATCGATTGGGTATCGTCCATGTGCCGATATCCTTTTATCTACAGGATTCGTTTTTCTTTCTACCGAAAACTCATGTCGAAACGAGTGTTGGATGTATGCTTGCTAAAGGTTTGTTAGAGGTTGGTCTAGGCAGACTCTGCATCGGAATTCTCCACAAATATCAATAATTAATCCTAGATGATTGCGGTAAAGGCGTTCTTGCATGTTGAGTTGCAAGGCGAATCTTGCGATAAATACTACATTCCCAATTGCTACATCTCACCGAGATTGTTTCCATCAGATTTGTACTTCAACCCTTCAAATCCCTATTCTTTGTTTGTCTAGTAGAAAGGGATACTCATCTACTGTACGAAGTACCACTGCTCAACGAAAACATGGCACAAGAACCAGTCGCCGAAGTGTCTCAAATGCACGAAAAACACTCCGCTATAGAGACCAGCCATGATTTGGCACTTGCTGGTCCCTCTCGATTTGATAATAAACTCGCTTTGAAACTTGATCTTTACCTTCTCACACCCATGCTCTTCTTGAACTTTCTGTCTCTCATGGGCCGAACGAACATTGGTGCCGCCATGGTACAAGGCTTGCCAAAAGAATTGAAGATGGATGCCATGAAAGTTTTCATCTCAGTTACTATTCCATTGGTACCGCTGATCCTATTAGAGGTTCCCAGTAATCTCCTCATGCGCTTTTTGGAAAGGAAATACAACTTCTCATACATGAGATATCTATCTCTCATGACTGCTCTTCTAGGTACGTCTATCTCCATTGTCTTAGCCTACGCGTCGATTTCTAATCTGAATCAACAGGTCTCGTCACTCTGGGCCAAGGGTTTGACCTAAGCTATTCGGCCTTGCTAGCTACTCGCTTCCTTGTAGGAGTATTCGACTCGGGGCTCATTCCCGGATGTATCTTCGTCTGTGCATTATACTATCCATCAGTGCATCTGCAATGGTGAGTTAGTATGCTTATGGTTGCAAATATCGGTTCAAATGTTGTTGGAAATATTTTAGCTTTTGGTATTGCTCATATCCACAGCTCAAATGGGTATAAGGGATGGCGATGGTGAGTCCAATCATTTCTTAATACTCCGGATGGTGAATGTTTGAAGGCAGCATGATATTGAGAGCAACATATGGCCCAAAGATATTATAAGGTCTGAAAGGAGTATAACGTTCAAAGACAATGTAGTGTTTGAAGGCGGTACAATGTCTGAGGGTAGCACAATCTTCAAAGTGGATTCATACATTGAAAGCCGTTTGTTGTCGGGTTGTAGCCCCAACTACTGGATCTTCCGCATCTGTATTCATCTGATAATATGCAAAGATTGGAGAGTAAAAACTAACGTCTGATCCTAGGGTCTTCATTGTCGAGGGATGCCTCACCCTAGCCATCAGTTTTGCATGTCTCTTTTGCAACATCAGCCGCCCCGAAACAGCATCTTTCCTCACCGAAGAACAGAAGGAAATCATCGCCACTGAGGTTGAGGCCCGCACAACAACCGTCGGAATCGTCGCAGAATGGAAGATTTTCTTGAGCAATGATCTCAACTATATCTGGGCCGCATGTTACGTGCTCACCTGTTCAACAACCTACTCTGTCGCCATTTTCGTTGCTTCTTTTGTGCAAGCTTTCCATCCTCACTACACTACACCACAAGTCCAGGGTCAAGTCGTTCCTATATTTATCGTATCTGGTGTAGCCTGTCTCTTGGCTGCATATGCAGCTGACCGTTTCAACCACCGTGCCGGCTTTGCCATTATTGGTTACCTTATCACAGCTATTGGTTTCATCATTCTCAGACAACCAAAGACCCCTGCGCCACATATCTCTATGCTTGGTCTATACTTTGTTAGCATAGGTACCTTTGTATCACTACCTCTCCTATACAGCTTGCCAATGATCAACTCGGCTACTCCATACCAGAGGGCCATTGCAGCAGGGTTCGTAATTGGTATTGGAAACGTCGGTGGATTTGCTAGTTCATGGTTGTTCAGGACTAGTCAGGCACCACATTACCACGAAGGAATGACTGATTCCCTTATTATGACTTTGGTGGCTCTTGCTTTAATGGCTTTTGCTTGGTTATATATCATAATCGCCAACAAGAGGTTGGACAAGAACAGCACCTCAGATGCAGGATCTGTTAATGGCAAAGATGGCCTGGTCGTAAGATGATACAGAGCATGATTTGATTTTTGTATATACCAGTTTAGCAATTTTTTAGAGTTTTAATCATGTGATGTAGCTGTTCCTTGCCAAGGGTTGGTTCGCGCTAAGCCCAGAAGCGAACTCCCCTGGTTTTGTGGAGAATGACAATCTCAAGCACGAACTCTGTAGTATCTCGAGTATGTATTTTCCAACAGTCACGACGCGTGCAATTCAATCCCAAACGAAAAAAAGATGATTCAGTCCAAGTGTTCTCCTTATCTGGAGAAACGACGGATTGATTTGTCAACTTTCTTGCAGATACCAGCCTCACCAATTCTCACACGCCATCCATTTCTGAGGCTTCTAGCCCTCAAGGACCCACTATAAGTCCCATAAAATGATTTGTTTTCAATTCGGGCCAGCCCGATGTGGAGATCACATGTTCTTCCTTGTTGGTTCTGCCATGTCAGTCCACACCGATTCGTCGGTCTCAACCAATCATATCTACAGAACGTTGCATTGCTGTCTCCTCTAGATCATGTACAACAGGTTTCCACACTTGCCTCGCTGCACCCACGAGATAGCTTCTCCACTCTCCAGACCGGTTTTTATAATTTCGATCGAGTTTGTGAAATTGTGCTTTATCCATAAATCCTAATTTCTCCACTCCCCACCTAACAGTCGTTCTCCATTGCGTTCTCAATTCTTATCTTATCACACTTCACCAAGAACATTCGTTACTCGAGGCTGGATTTCCTCGTCAATACAAAAGACATCGAAACTGTTCAGAATTTCGCAAATACAATGAAAAAAAGAAGAAAGAATTGGTGCGGTAGAGCTTCTGTTAGGCTGGAAGGAGAGAATAATCACCAGCTCTCAACAAGCGGGTGAGTCGTGGTGAAGACGTTGATTCAGGAACTGCCGGCCAGGACCTCTTTTCGGAGAGAGAGAACTTGCAGCTGGCCTGCATTTGAATCCAGGTGACAACAAAACATCGGTACAGAAGCGCGTGTTCGAAAACGAGGACCTGTAGATCGACAATTCAATTGGAAAATGGATATTTCCTGACACGGCAGTACCATCTAACGATTATTCGTCGCCTTCTTCTCATGGATCTGGACATCAACACCCCTTGAACAGTACCAAAGAACTCAACATCGTGATTTCGAATTTGCTCTACGAAATCGACAGATCTATAGACCTTCACTGCTTCAACCCGATCACTGAGCAATTTTCTGAGAATATGAAAAGCTATTTCAAGCATCTCTTGCCACCTTTAGTCCCACCAACGGGGTCAAAACCCCGATCCCAGTCCCCATCCAGGTCTCGATATCACACTTCATCCGAGAAAAAACCCGAGATTAAGTCAAAGCCAAAATCTCGAATGGAGCCTCAATCTTCAGTCCAGAAGGGCAGAGCGTCTTCATCACGCCCACGTACCTCACGGTCAAAACTCACCTCAGGTGGTTCTTCTAGTTCCAACTCGACTTTAACGTCTGACGAACTCACGGCTCAGAGACTTCAAGCTGAATGGGACCGTGAGGATGATCTTCTTCAATTACAGCTACGATTTGCACGCAATCTGGAGACCCGAAGCCCCTCGCCATCTCAGTTTGAACTCGATAGACTAGAAGCACAAAGATTGCAGGCTCAAATTGAAGAAGAGCAAGCTGCTTCTGACGCAAGAAGGGCCGCACGCCTTGAGAGGGAAACGGAGGAAGCTATCAGAATTGCCACCGAGTGGGAGAATGAGGATAGTCGCGCTGCCGCTTTACAACGTGAATGGGAAGAGCAAGAAAGAAGACTTGGTGAGCAAGAGGATCTTGCGAGGATCTTGCTTCGAAGGGACGAAGAAAGGGCCGCTTCGCTTGAAAGGGACTTAGCTGCAGCGCAGGCCGCTCAAGCTCAATGGGAACAAGAAGTCCATCAACATGAGGAGCAGACTAGAAGAGTCTCAGAGGATGAGGAGAAAAGGGAAAGACAGGCAAGGAAAAGAAGAGAGGCAAGAGAAGCTGCTGAGGCAGAGCGGAAGGCTGAATTGGAGAAAGAGAGGGCAGCTCGCAAGGAGGCTGAAAAGAAAGTGAGACTTGAGACAGAGCGATTGCAACGACAACAAGTTGAGAAGACAGCTAAATTGGACCGAGAGCACCGAGCAAATGAGGAGGCCGCAAAGAAAATCCAATTAGAAGCCCAGAAGAAAGAAAAGTTGCGCGTTGCCGATGCTAAGAAAGCGCGTGAGTTAGCTGACAAGGAAAAACAGCGGGTCGCAGATGCAAAAAAGGCACGTGAGCTAGCTGAGAAGGAGAAGAAGGCAAGACAGGCAGACTGTGTGTCATGCATGGAGGCGGGAGAAAAGGCCAAGATGTGTGTACTGTCCTGCAAACACGCTTATTGTGGAGAATGTATCGCGGGTAAGTAGCCAGTCTCAAATTTTCTTGTATGAATGCTAACTCAATCAGGTGCCTTCCAATCTGCTCTTTCATCCAAGACACGATTCAAGTGCTGCAAGGTGAATGTGGTAACCAACCTCGCTTCTCGCTGGCTCGATGCACCTTTCATCAGCTCCTACAAGATGATGGTTCTCGAGCAAACTACGAAGGATCCTCGCTACTGCTCCAGCAAAGAATGTGCTAAATTCATTCCACCTGCCAACATACACGGAACCATTGCAATCTGTCAAGCATGCAAGCATCGTACATGCGCACCTTGCGGTAATGGAGAGCATTCTGGAGTTTGTAAAGAGGATAAAGAGGGTCTAGCAGTACAGGCTTTGGCGGAGAAGGAGGGCTGGAGAAATTGTCCTAGATGTAAATTCGTGATTGAGAAGAATGAAGGTTGCCTGCACATGACTTGTAAATGTCTGTTTGAGTGGTGTTGGGAATGTAAGAGAGAGTGGAACGAGTGTAAGAGCACTTGCAAGAGAGAATAACCATGTCGCTAATATTTGCGAAGATGAGAGAAGCATCAGATTGGTCCCGCATAGTTAGAATACTTCCTAAGCAATACATGTACCAAGTTCTCAGAGTTCTTTTGAGCAGAAAATCTGTTCCAAATGATTGAAACACCTGGAATCGTAGTTATCTTTGTCTTCAGTACCCAAGTGGATTAGCGCTTGTAGGGTGTTATTGACAATCCGTATGCAATAGGCGCGATCTTTCTCTTGTTGAGCAATGCTAACGGCAAGACAGTTTAACTCGCAAATCGTGTTACCATATCCAACCATTTAACTGATATAGCCCTCACAAACCCAGAATACTGCATTGGTAAAAAGATATTGACATCCCGTCAGCCCGGAAATCTTTCACGCTCGCGTACATTTTCAGGGGGCGGGCGGGGGTGAGGGACGATGGAGAAGAATTATTCTGAAACAGAGCATGACATAAACCCCAGACTACACTATAGACGTCAAGCTATAAGCTGAGCAATGCGGTTGATTATGATTGTTGGTTCGAGCAAAGCCGACAAACCAGGTCCGAAACAAACTTGAGGAAAGTCTTTCTCGATTAGGCGTATTGTGAGTACACGAGGGCAGAATTCTCACCGCTTTACAGGTCACCTTAACATAACGGAAAATCTATTGTTCCGGTCGAGGCTTTGTACAGTTGGATATGCTTGAAATGTACTGGCTACGACCAATAACTTTCCTATTATTAGATTGAACAGAACGGAAAGGTTATTGTATTGAGAGTTTGTTTTGTTTTGAATTGAAGAATGATTAACGTTATCTTAATAAAAACAAGTATCGTATAAAGAGCCCATTAAATTAAATACTGCATCGAATTCCATTATTCTCTTCCATATTTTATCAGTGTCGTCATTTGCTTTCTTTCCGCCTCACACTCATTTACGTCCCGTCAAAGAGTTCGTTTTCTACAACCAATAAATACACACACAACAGGACACACCTGGGCGTTCTTCGAATGTGAGGAAAGAATGAGCGGGCTTAGAACGAGCATCTGGGCCCCCGGCAGCTATCGCTCCCCGAGTTACAATGGCTCCAGCTATAAGAATCCCGCGCGAGAGAATGCGCCAGTCTCTACTACTCACTCGTATACCCCAAGAGAGACGAGTAAGAACCGGGCAATCGAAACAACCCGCGAAATGATTTTGGATGGCAAATTGGCAAATAATGAGCCACGGAAGAGTTCTGGTGGGTTGGGCGCCAGTCAATGGGCACCGCGCGATTACCCCGGAATATCAAAAACAGCAAATCGTCAAGAAGTTTTGACAATGGTATGTTCACACACTTGCTCGGAGAGACATTCTCTGTTTATATTCTAACCCTTCTCAGGTCACGCCAGCCTCGCAACATAAACCGATGGCTCATGCGTATAATGGCTCGAGTCCTGCATACACCTCTCCAGATCTCGGTCTTCCTTACGAAGTACAACATTACATTCTCGGTATGATGCAGCGGATCATGGAGGAGGGGTGTTATACCTTTGCATCGCGGTGGATTCCCGACGTACTACAAAGGAACAATTGGACGTGCTCGGAAGCGGTTGAACTATTTACATGGAGAACGGTCCTTCCAGAAAATGTCCCATCAGAAGCCTTCACCTCGCACGGCAAATCTCTTCACCAATGCCTGGCTAATGCTGTTCGAATACGAAACTCTGCTACTCATCGGCATATTTTTTCGAGTCAGGAGCTACGTGGCTTGGCACAACAAGCCGAGGACCTCATGAGCCTGCTTTCTGACTACTCGAGGCAATTGAAATTTCATAAGCTGTGGACTGAATTATACGATTGGGAAAAGCTCAATGTAACAGACATGCAAGCCGCCAGACACAAGATGGAAACGGCACTTCAACAGATTGGGGAACGTCCTATGGAGGACGATATGGATTGGACACCTAATGTAATCTCATTGGAAAAAGTTCCCGCGGTGGAGATAGGACCAGAAGAAGTCGAGAATCACGAAGTTCATGATGCAATGGAGATCGATTAAAGAATACACTATGAAGGAGTTATGGGATGGCGAATTGGCGTTGGTTAGTCGTACGCTGTATGAATTGGGAAGATCATAGCTTCAGGAGTACTTGTGGGGGTATAGCGGGTTGGTAGGATTTCAAATACCCTTTTTGTCGCCTTTTGGCAAATCTTAGACGCATTGTTTGAGGTACTTATTACGGGCAGAGACTTGTTATAAATTGTTTTCTAGGCAGAAACATAAAAATGAGATCGAACTGTTCCACACTTCAAAGAGGCATACTTTGCTATATGATATTTATGTTAAGACCTTATAAAACTTTGGATCATTGCGAGTCATATTCAAAAAGAAAGATTAACAGAACATGGCAAAACACCAGTCTGATATACGAGTTTACCAATTCTGAGCTACAGGTTGTACTCGAACAGTTGGGACAATAGTATAACTTAGGATAATGAGATAAATTCGAATAGTCATAGAGTACTTCTCGAAAAGGAGGAGGGTTCCTGAAGAGTTTCCCTTTGATAGCTGTACTCCCACTTCTGCTCCTAAATACATGGGCTTTGAAATAGCGTGTATAACGCAGCACCCTCAACTGATATCGGTACTGGAGAACCTCTCTATAAGGACTTGTGTATTAAGGGTGCGCTTTGTGTACATTTTTTGTAGCCCTTGTGCCTGGGAATGAGAGTGGAAGTACCGATATAAAAGGGAAACGTTTGTAGCGCAGTCGAATACAATAACTGTATGAATATACAATGTATGGCTCGCTACTAATCATTGCTGGAGAATTTTAGTGAAGACGAATGTGTTTGATATCGGATTAATGAGATTGAGCAACTGACTGCAGAGGGTATCATCCGTATTTACTAGTAACAATATGAGCCTTTAATCTGGAAACTTTACATAACAGCTTCAATATTGACGAATTGGTGTTTAGTCTTTAAATAACTATCAAAAACAAAATCTCTAAATTCAATACATTACACTCCCTGCTTTGGGAACCACCAGAATACCTTCTTCTATCAATCGTTCTGCCAGTTCAAAAATCATCCCATCACACCCTTTTCTCGCAATGATGTCAATTGCCACCGGTAGATATTCTGTTTGTAATGATATGGTAGAATTGTATGCAGCTTGACCTATTGGGAACACCATATCGGGGACTTCGTCAAAGTTGGATACGCGGCTGACAGACCATCCAGACGGTACTTCTGGGAGACTGTTTCATTGATCTCGGTTAGCAAAAAATTGGGTTCGGGCTTCGAATGTTTTAGGTTTCTGATTTATGAACTACAGCCCGGACTGTTGGATACTTTGATGAATATGTGAAAAGATTTACGTACCTGGTGTATTCATTTCTATACGACGTTTCTGCTAATGTCCCAGGATAGAGAAACAAACTTTCACTACAGCTGATGGGGCTAGAAGGTACAACTTCCGAGGCGAACCAATCCATGAAGATAGTTTTGTTATAAATGGCTTGTTCGGTTGCATCAGCACTGATGTTGTTTTGTCCCCAAGCCCATCTGCTTAATGGTACAGGGTCAATGAAAGGACGGGCGCCATCATTCGCAGCGGCGTGATCTGCATAAAACGGTTCGGCAAGAAGACTGTACTGTTGTTGGGTAATGAGAGTGGGATAGACAAGACTGAGAAAGTCGTCAATCGATGAGCCATTTGCTCCAGATGGGGTTGTTTGGTTCCATAGAGCTCCCATATCTAGAGCAGTCGTGCTTGTCGAGTTGAGAAACGTTTCTAACTTCGCCAGGAAATCAAGTAAGACTGATTCAGCCTCTGTCGTGGCATTCTCAGGGAAACCTGATGTCAAGATCTTCTTGGGAAATTCAGTGAAGTTGCTTGTGATATTGTTTCCATACAAGACTTTCGCAGCTTCGTGCCACAAAATTGGATCTCTGGTGAGAAATCTGGCGGTGTCAAGAGTCGGAGACAAAGGCATGACGTTATCCAAGCTAACCATCCCATGTGATGGTCTGTTACCGAAACATCCATTGACTTGAGATGGATTACGAATACTTCCACCAGTATCGGATCCAATGCCAAGGTCTAACCAATCATAGGCACCAATCCCAGCTCCAGGACCAGCAGAAGAAGAGGATGGGGATTGGTATCCATCACCACGGGCGTTGAAAGGGCAGTGATAGTCGACCCAATCCGCAGTTGGACTTTCCCCATTAGCAAATTGGGATGTCTTCATTTTCCCTACGATAATAGCTCCTGCGTCAATCAAACTCTGGATAGCTTGTCCGGTAACATTTGCTGGTGGATAAAGCTCATAAAACGCACGATTGCCATTGCTGGTCTTGATTCCTGCAATATCGTAGATATCTTTAACACCAAGCCGAACTCCAGCGAGAGGCTTTTCAGCGGTTTTAGTATAGTAAAGCCTGGAAGGAACCCCAATAGTAGAACTCTGCACCCCAGGAATGGATGCACTCAGAATAGAAAAAGTTCCGTCCGAGTTCTCAATTGTTCCTTCAGTAAAAGCATCTTGTACATCAGAATACAGGCGATAAGCCTTGAAGAGCTCGCCTGTATTTGGTGTTAGAAAGTATGGCCCTGGAGGCACTTGATTGTGTGGACTGCTGGTAAACTTTTGAGTTCCATATTCATGACAAACGGTTAATAACGAACTAGAATTAGTAGAACCAACAAGATGGACAGCTACTTAGGTTAGCGATTGTTGATATTGGAGTTTGAAAGTCTGCATACCTTCCAAAAATCCGGGATTAAAAACATCGTCGAAGGCAGTGTAGTTGGCAACTAGTGATTTAAACGAAGCAGCAGTGAAACTTTTTTCTGAACTTTTCATAACCGTCAAAGGAACCAAGTCTGCTGTACTCGGCTTGGACTGGATGGTTGCAACCGCGTCAATCCCAACATAATAGCTGATGCCATTAACAGTAACGGTAGTTCCGGTCTTCGAGATTGAGATGGCAGCATTTGCCATGCTCATCAGGGACATTGTCAAAGCAGCCGATTTCAACATTCTGAAAGCCATAGTCTCAGATTGATTAAGTGAAATTCCTCCGATCGCTCACGATACTTGTCTGTTCACACAAACGACAGAAAGAAAGCAGATACTTATACTCTCAACAACGGGATACAAGTGGAATACTGCTTTGAGAACCATGAATACTTAGTAATTTGTCTTGGAATATCCCACCGATAAGATGGCCAAGAATACTAAGATACGATGATGGGTTCCTGCATATCTCCTTCGGCATTCCTCGATTGCGGTTCATCCTGGAAAAGGTTGCCCCGCACAGATAAGATAAATGAGTGATAAGGTGGGATGGATCAAAGTATACTGCACAACGAAGTTTATCCAATGACTTTTGGTGAGAAGCATCTATCAAAGCTCGCACTTGCTATATCAATACGTCAAAACCTCTTGTGAGAATCCTCTTTAGAAAGACCTATATCCTTAAACCTGTCATTTCGGAATATTCTTAGCATATCAAATACCAGATTCTCCTAACTGATTATAAACTGGATATCGAAATGATACTATGGTTGTTGTTTTTTTGAGAAGAATTGATTGTAATGGAGCAATGAGAGATTGTTACCCAGTAGTATTCAATCGAAACTATTCGGAATGTAGAATACTACTAAGTCGACATTAGTCGAGACTTCTATTTGAAAACATGTATATCCTTAATAAAAGCAACAGAACCCGGTGCCCTCATAGCGAGGATCTGCTATATTGGAATCTGAGTTGTAGTAAGAATTCGAACTGATAGAAAAGCATCAACCCAGTGGTCATGTCTAGCGATTGACAAATACCTTTACGGCTCGAAAATTGTAAGATAGCACTTAGCCTCCATACATCCTCTAAGTAGACTGAGTTGTCTATGACAAAGTCCGCGTTAGTAACACTTGAATTGACCGATGTCAATACTTAGAGATGTAGAAGAAGTCTCCCATCCCTGATGAGATAAGAAAATCTCCGAGGTCGGCAAACAACACAACACAACTCGAGACACGGAGTATTCCCAGCCTCGTATCTTTAGTGGGGCAAATCACGACGGGAAGTGTACACGTGATACACGAGTATCCAGAAAGATTTCGAGGTATGTCCCATTCATGTCCTTTATTCCTATCCCCGGTATTATCAGTTTGTGATAGATATTATGTACAGTTTATCTTAGATTCGAGCTGTTACCTATCGCAAAAAGTTCAAAAAGTGCTCTTCTAGCTCGTTTGTTAATAAAGCTCTGTCATCACCCACCATTCCCCTCTCAACATTTCCTACGTGTGTATCGTTTAATTCGAAAATGACCGGAGGACGAGGTGTTCAGTCTTCTGCCGTATGGCTCATCAGTGTGAGAAATATATTGGTGGCATAACAGAGCGATTGGAGACTTGGATCCAAAGCTTCAAGCTTTATCCTAAGAGGGGGTTATTGTGAATTTTGTAAGTTCGTTATTCACACCTCTGGTTCTAGCCGCATAGAGAAAGCGAGACAGATGTGTTCGAGGTATGTTACTTTGCCGGTTCCCGTGTTTATTAATTCATCATTTTCTACTCGTCTTTCAAATCCCACACGTGCTCGTTGCCGGAATTCGACTGGCTGCGAAGGATAAAAGCCGATACATATATCCGCAGATCAACACGACTTACCCTACTTTCAACTTCTATATATTGAAATCTTACCCAGTCGAGCCAGTGTTGATTGAGGTCGACGGAAGTAAACTTTCTCCGTGCAAACTATTATTAAGAAATAGTAACATCAGGGTCCTCGCGTACGCATCCAATATACTCGACCAATAGTTTGCACCATGTGCAAGATGATCGAAGAATTAGGAAGGTAGAAAGTTCTATTTTCTGAAATATCTGCAAGTTCAGGGTCGAGGCAATATCCATCGGCATTCTCCTGCACGACTTCAATATCCATTATGTAGCATTGTCCTATCACCAGCTACACGTGCATGTGCTTAGTGCTCTGCTGTCAAATGCAGTCCCACGGCCGGCGGTGGCCGGGAGTGTATATGAAGCAGCAAGAATCTTCGATACCACGACTTGATATCAATGCCAAACAATATCTTTATTGGTATCAAAATGTTCGGTCTCGAGGTGATAACGATTGCAGCCCTATCTGGCGTTGCTCTGGCTGCTCCCCAGAATATCCAGTATCACGAGACTTCTGACCATTCGTGGAAAAGTCGAATCAAGAATGTCGTCGTTCTCGTCGAAGAAAATAGATCGTTTGATACCTTCGCGGGTGGGCTTAGCTACAACTCAGCTATTGATGGACTATTGCACCACAATTATTGCAATTCTATGTAAGATTACCCAAAAGCTTACAATTATTGTTGGACTTCAATTGATAGACAGAAAGGAATGCGTCACATCCTGGGCAAAAGGCCGATGTGTGTGCTGGGCCTCGTGCCAACGATGTTGCAGCAGACGATCCAAACCACAGTATAAGTGGTGTTAACATGCAACGTATGGTTCTCCTTTATTTCTATCGCTACTCTAGCGTTCCCGATAGTCCGGACCGCAGTTCAGTAATCAAAAGTTTTTATTATCTGAAGCAAATCAAATTATTCAAATATTTTGAGTTGCTGAATTCGATTGGATGATATATTGCTTTCAAAAATGAAAGCTTACCTCCAATCTGCTTGTCCGGACTATCAGACAACTTGTACCGTTCGCTAACATATACAAGTGTTCACAACATATCATCCATCTGCATCACAATCCGAAAGCATGCGTGGTTTTGTGACAGAACAATCCATCACCTACAGCACCTTGAACAAGACCCGTGCCGCCGAAGCCATCAACTACTATACCCCTGATCAAGTCAAGGTCTTCAACACAATGGCCGAAAACTTCGTTCTTTTCGACCGCTGGTTCGCTGCTGTCCCTGGCCCTACCAATCCCAATCGTGCCTACATCACAAGTGGAACATCGCATGGACACGGCAAAAATGACAACGCTTTTAACGTTTACGGTATTCCCGTAAAATCCATCTTCGAACAACTTTCCGAGAACGACATCACCTGGATGAACTACCAGAACTCCACCCTCGGTCCTGGTCTCGGTTTTAACCCAGATGCTGCATTCTACAACTGGACCCTTAGCTCTGGAGCATATAAAACTAACATTGCCCCTTTGACAAAATTCTACGAGGATGCGGCTGCAGGCATACTGCCCCAATTCTCCTATATCAACCCATAGTGCTGCTCTTATCAGTCATACCACCCCCCATCACCTATCAGCTCCGGCGAAAGCTTCATCAAAGGAATTTATGAAGCTATCCGATCGTCCCCACAATGGAACGAAACCCTCTTTATTCTCACGTTTGACGAGCACGGCGGTTTCGGTGACCATGTTCCTCCCCCCACGAACGTACCGGCTGGAGATGATCTCACATATACTGAAAAAGCACCTGATGGAAAGAACATGACATTTGATTTCAAACGATTGGGTGTACGCGTTCCAACGCTTTTAATCAGTCCGTGGGTTGGCAAGGGAGTGGTGGAGAAGAAGGGAAGGAACAAGGGAGGCGAGTACACGCATACGAGTATTATTGGGTTCTTGGATGAGCTTTGGGGATTGGATCCATTGACTCCAAGAGTTAGCTGGAGTAGTACCTTTGAGGGGTTGATTACAAATAAGTTGAGGACGGATACACCAGTCACTTTACCGGATCCTTTGGCTTAGACTTGACAAACAATATTTTGGAGGGCTATCAGATGAATATTATCCTGAATCTTTTGAAGAATCCTCGGGGCACACTCAGTAAGGTACCAAATCCAATCTTGCAGATCCATATCTTTCAAATCATTCGAAGTCTCAATATATATATTCATTTGAGCATTGGCTAGGTCACTGAATTAGACTTCAGATGGACCGCTGAAATGTATTCTCTTTATATCTCGTTTAAGTTTGTACATAGAGACCAAATAGAAAAAGGAAATTTTCTTCGCTGTATTTGAATATAATCATGGAAAGAGATATATTTTTGTGCCCTTCCTTTCATTGTACTCTCCAGTCGCAGAAAGAGCTTTGTGCATGTTGCCAGGTTGTTCCATTCTTCGAATAACATCCTTTTCGCTTATATGTTCCTCAAGCTGCACTGGTCTGAAAACAGCTTCTTACTTGTCGGCAGATGGGGATCAGAATACGGAGATATCATAGAATTGATAGAGTCAGAGTGTGTCGATGAATAGACTATAGAATGCCAGGTTGAGGTGTTGAGTCGAAGGGTTCGCGATTGTATGTAATTGTTAGCTTAAATAATACCCTAAAATGAATTCAAATAAGACTGATGAGTATGTATGAAATCTTGCCTGGTGCTTTGGGCTTTCAGGCTCAACATCATTTGACGAGCGAAGAGGTTTGGATCGAATGTGCAATGTACCCGTCATTGTGATTCTTCGATGTCTGTCTGTGCCTCTTGTGATGTACTTGTGTTGCTAATTGTACTCGTCTTGCTCTATTTTGTGTGCAACAAAACCCGCATTAGCGTCCTGAAGCCTATTTGGATTGCAATCATTTGTCGATCGTTTAGAGGCGTCGGCTTGATCTCAGGTATGTATCGCCCTGGTGGTTGAGCGAGCAATACCAACGAGATATGACCATTTGTATCATGTCATTCGAGGATATATCTTTGGTTCTTGTAGAGCCGTCGGATCTTGTCTCAAAGCCACAACTTGAAATGAACAAGGTCTTCATCACGGCCGCTGTCTCGTTGTATCTGGAACAGCATGCATGTTATACAGAACTAACCAATTAGTGAAGGTACTGACGACGTATCTCTCGATTCTTCACAGATCAATTGACCGAGAGCACAAAAGATAAGGAGAGTGCTGTGATCCATCGTACTGCGGATCTGAGTAGGATATGATGATGATGATGATGATGATGACGGGCATATAATCAATTCTGTGAGGTGTTTTTCGACCTAATGTTCGCCGAGCATTTTGTTGAGCATG
Source organism: Botryotinia narcissicola (assembly GCA_004786225.1). Taxonomy (NCBI): domain Eukaryota; kingdom Fungi; phylum Ascomycota; class Leotiomycetes; order Helotiales; family Sclerotiniaceae; genus Botryotinia; species Botryotinia narcissicola. The sequence goes on along the minus strand of PQXJ01000467.1, from coordinate 2,859 downwards.
GATTGAAAGATAGAGGCTGAACTAAATCCGGGGATCTTGGAAATCCGTCTTAGAGGTTCTTGTTTCTTGGTGTCGAATTTGTTGATGTTGTGATTCCAGTGGGCATATTACAATACGAGAATACCGAGAATAGCTAGATAATTACTCGTAATACCTTCCTAGGTAGATATTTTATTGTTGATGCTTGCAGGATTAGATTCCAAGTACGTCGTAGTAGCAACAGTGTAGATATTTATTAGCTTATCTAAACCTCGATTAGCTTCCACCAGTGCTCCTACGACTGTGCGTATTCAAGGCACGTTACTCCGTGTCTAAACGCTAAAAAAAACTTTGTATTATATGACAAAGGAGTATGTCAGTGCTCACTTTTCGACATCAATCTATTTTCTTTTTATTTTCTTAATTTTCAATAACAAACTGGCAAAGAGATAGACTTTGATCATCTGGATAAAGTCTCTTCATTCACCCAGTAACGCACAGATGTAGTGACATCTTCATAGTCGATACCTCGTGACTTTTAGATGTTTACCCCTCTATCTTAAGCCACTACCAGCCGTATCTCTCCCTCCTCTCCTTGCATAGTACGATACGGATCTACTTCGATTTTCAACTTCATAGAATCATCGAAATCCATTCTATTTTTATATCGCTATTAGCAAGTAGTTTTGCCAACTAGCACTAGCATTATTTCTCCGGTTAAAATGTCCTGAATCCCCAAGACTAATTGCGAATGTTACCCATCTTAGCACCACCGTATAAACTCAATTACTCCGCAACACACTAATGCAAACGGTAACTCTACCAATTATACTCGTGTTGTTGAGGCGATCATTTCACAATTGGGAAAGTATATTTTGGGGCAATCGAGCTTATACGGGACTTCACGTACTTTCCAACCAGCTTTTTATCCTGCCCAGGCTTGTCCTGCCATTCTTTTATCTTATAGCACACAAAACCCGAAAATCATGCATATCTTTCCGAGCATCTTTATTCTGTATTGGTTGTATTCACATGGAGAAAAGTCTCCTCTTCCTCTAGCTTTGTACAGCTATTCCCACAAAATATGCATATTCACCACTTGGGATCGAGAGAGCGTTCAATGTTTGTCTACCCCGCCAATGGCTACCAATCACCACCAGATGTTTAGACTAGTGATGTATTGTGCCTCATTGATCCAGCGATTCGGAAGGTAACCTAGGTATACTTGGGTCAAATTTAACCACTTCTACATTGTCAATCGTCAAATTTTGTATCAAGTGATTCAATAACCAACATGGTCAATATTCCATTGGGTAATGGGCAGCGCTACTCTTCTGCCTATCCCAATAAGGTCTTGGAAATAATAGCCCCGCGCCGTCTCTGACTGGTTGTTTTCACTAGGTATCTAAGTATCTATATACTAGTAGCTAGTAGTCATTCAGAATCCTACATAAACAACAAAATCCTGCCATTCATACCACAATTGTTACATTCCATTTATTCAGATCATCTGTAGAATCCTCATTCGTTTTTGGATTAGTCCGTTTCCACCACACGCACTCGCTCTTACATCAAACTCAATATGAAGACCACATTCGTTGTTGTTGCTGGTTTGGCATCTGTCGCATATGCTCAGGTCACAGCTCTCATCACCCCAACCGCATCTGCCCCTGATGGATGTGCCACTAGCTATTCTGGAGCTTTTCAAATCTCTACTGTAAATGTCAGCAGTGTAGCTAAGCGTCAACAAAAGGTGAATATATTTCTATTTCTTTCAATCTATGCTTAGATGTGATCTAGCTAACCCATCTATAGCGTGCCGACTGTTCATCATCCCTTGCCGTCACACTCAACGATGGTATTCTCAAGGACCAGCAGGACTGAACGGGATACATTGCGTCAAACACTCAGTTCCAATTCGATGGCCCACCACAAACTGGAGCTATCTATACCGGTGGCTGGTCTGTTTGTTCAAACGGCTCTCTCACTCTTGGAGGATCCGCTGTTTTCTACCAGTACGTAAACAGTTCACAAGTCTTAGAATTGTTTCATCCCTGGGTTTATGCCCGGTTCTCAAGCCTCATTTCCCCCCTTCCTTAATTAAATCCTTCTTTCCCAGCATGTAGCCTTTATCCCTCAATTTCTTTCAGACATTCCTCTGATAGACAATACTGACTTTCCGATTCTAAACAGATGCCTCTCAGGTACATTCAATAATTTGTACACGGAATCGCAGGGCGAACAATGCTCCCAAATTTTGATCCAAACATCTGCATGCAGCTCAGCTGCTGGATCTGGCGTCGTCGGACAATCGACTGATGGCCAAGCAACTGCCACTGCCATCGCTTCTCTATCATCTGCAGCAGTTTCTCAAATTTCAGATGGGCAACCACAAGGTGCAACTTCGGTCGCTACAATTTCTCAAATTAGTGACGGACAAATTCAAGCTCCTACATCTGCTGGCGGTGCTCCAATCACTCAGATTAGCGATGGCCAGGTTCAAGGTGCTACCTCCGTCGCACCATCTCCAACCGGTGCTCCTGTCAGTCAGATTCCAGATGGACAAATTCAAGGTGCAACATCCGCGGCTGCAATTCCTTCAGCGGAGATCTCTCAGATTCCCGATGGTCAAATCCAGGCTCCCACTAGTGTTGCTGCTCCCTCGGCCATCGTTTCCCAGATTCCAGATGGTCAAATCCAGGCTCCTACTAGTGCTGAAGTTCCTTCGGCCGTCGTGTCCCAAATTCCCGATGGTCAGATCCAGGCTCCCACTAGTGCTGAAGTTCCTTCGGCCGTCGTATCCCAGATTCCCGATGGTCAGATTCAGGCTCCCACTAGTGCTGAAGTTCCTTCGGCCGTCGTATCCCAGATTCCCGATGG
>PQXJ01000466.1:0-29201 GCA_004786225.1 Botryotinia narcissicola | reverse complement strand
TTGGGCATCCCGTCCGCTCTGCCATACACAAGCTTCAGATCGGTAGATTAGTAGTTGGGTGGGTGACCACCAGCGAATCCCTACTGTTGTATGTTTTTTTTTCTTTTTGGACTTTTGATTGTGGTAAAATACTTGATGAACCTTGGGGGAAATTCAAGGAGAGAGATGCAGGTAGGGGAGGTTGAGGGTTTAGATTTTTCTAGTTGAAAGGCATAATCAGATTATCGTTTCTCTGCATATGCATCATCCGTAACAAATTTAAGAAGGGGCCAAATTCGGCAATTTTCGAGAGATGTATTCGAAGACATTGGTACACGGACCGTAGGCTAATAGTTTTTGAGTTTCGCAGATTCGCATAATGGACGAATATTTACCTGCAATCTTGGGGTTAAGAGCTGCAACCAATGTTGTACTGACACCTTGACTTTGTGTCTTCATGGGTAGCATAACGAAGAGCTTCTCAGCGCTTTCTCTCGGCATATGTCTCCAAAAGTTTGTGTCTATGGCCAGTGAGATTTCAGCACCAAGTGCCTTTTGAGCGGAAAAGAGAACAGACATCCAGGACGAACCCAGTCAATGATAATCCCTCTCTTTGACAAGTTCAGAGAGCTGCGCAGACTATAGGGTGGTCGCTATCTTGCTCTGCCTATATGCAATTGCGAGAGGGGAATTAAGAATCCACGGTAGTCCATGGGCTTCGCAGAGTGCTTTGGGACTTTTGTTCTTCTGGTGAAATGCATCCATCGAAGTTATTGTCTTCGAAACAGAAAACACAGGAAATGTAGCCATTACTACTCACATTTATGATTCGAGCTCTTTCTTTCATTGTCAGTCTGTACATAATAAGGTTGGTGAACAAGAAACTCCCAGGGTAGTTAATTGTCAAATTAATCTCAAACCATTAATACACGTAGACCCAGTTCGAGCCTTGGGATACACTGATGGCAAGATTTCGTCGCAACTGGGCCATGTTCAGAAATTTGAAGGGTAATGAAGAGCAGTTCCAAAGAATACCACACGCTAAGCTTTAGATTCAAGGTGGTATCTCAAAGATTACCATGGTTCGGAAGAGATTCGCTATCCGAGCTGCAGGGCCATCTCGAGAATGCAGGGTGTGTATGAAGAAGGCATCTAACCAGTTCTTGAGGCAGACAGACCCCTAGATTTAAAACCTGATAGTGTCTTTGTTAGATAAATCGACATATGATTCAGGCCTAGTCGGTTCGAAAGACAGTTAGCTACGTTGTCGCAAAGGCACACCCGGTATGAATATCACGATAGATGATCCAGGTTCGGTTGTGTAAGATCCTCTCCACGTTTCTAAAACAAACTATATTTAGCACCTTGAGTTCATAACAGGGGCCGATAAAGAGATCTTTCTTCATTAAGGAACTATACTTTGAGCATTTGAAGAAGGTAAAGTGTCTGCAAATCTAGAGTACCCCAGGTAGGTGGTGGTCAACACTAACTTTCTGGCTAACAATTTCTGCTATCCACCGCCTTCTACTAAAAGTGATTATGATCTCCACTTCAACGCTCACTGAATGACGATCCAAAAAGCTCCATACACACGCGACGCGATTTGATCAGAATTATTGAAAGAATACTACCTAGGTACTTTCTAGTCTTTCAATCTGGTGGTATCCTATTTAAATTCTACCATCTTTCACTATCAATTGCTCACTTCATAATTTCATCTCTGTACACAAAATGCCACTTTCCGATAAAGCTTTGACGAACGCCCTCTCCAAGACTGTTCGCGATGTATTTCACAGCGACGAGAAAGACAAATTAAGTGTACGATTTATTAGAACAAAAGTAGAAGAGGAATACGAATTGGGGGATGGCTTCTTGAATGAAGGAAAGTGGAAGGAGAAAAGCAAGGGAATTATTAAGGGCGAAGTTGTAAGTTCACTCTGAGTTACAGCTATTCGGTTTAACAATTAATTCTAATTATCAACTGCAGGACAAATTGATGCAAGGAGATGAAGAAGAGCAAGAGGAAGAGGAAGAGCCTGTGAAGGCAAAGAACGTCAAGAAAACCCCTGCCAAAAAAGCTACACCTGCTGCGAAGCCAACGAAACGATCTTCTGCCGAAAAGAAAGCACCTCCTCCAAAGAGACAAAAGAAAGAGAAAACCCCCGTTTCTGAATCTGAACTTTCTGAGCCTGCGGAATCAGAGTTATCAGATATTGGTTCCCAAATGAGCGAAGACGAGCCAAAAGCGAAACCAAAGAAGCAAGTTAACAAGACTGCTAAAGCTACTTTGGATGACGAAATCGGCCACAATGAAGATAAGTTAGCACTCAAGAAGACTAAGAAACCAGTAGCGAAAGAGGCTGTAACTTCTGGCTCTGAATTATCTGATATCGAATCCATCACTCAATCCGAGGCAAAATCTCCTATACCCTCGTCTCCAAAGATCCGCGATTCATCCTTATCCTCTCTCCAAAAAACAGAAGAAGAAGCCGCGGGCAACGATTCTGACTCCTCTGCCATGTCTGTCGTTCTCGATGGACCCTTAACCACTAAATCTCGTGCCAAGAAATCCAAATCTACTTCGTCAAAGCCCTCTAAAACAACAAAGACTGTGAAACCTAAAGCCGCGAAGGCCAAGACCACGGCAGAACTTACACCCAACGAACAGTTGATTAAAACACTTCAATCGCAACTTGTCAAGTGTGGAATTCGCAAAATTTGGGCTTTCGAATTGAAGAAATATGAAACAGAAAATGAGAAAATCAAACACTTGAAGAACATGCTGACGGAGATTGGTATGACTGGACGTTTTAGCGAAGGCAGAGCCAGAGAAATCAAGGAGATGAGGGAATTACAGGCAGATCTAGAAGCAGTGAAGGAAGGCGTGAAAGCATGGGGAATGGGTAGAAGCTCTAGAAGAAGTGGAAGTGGTTTTAAAGAGGACAAGAAGCAGAGTGAGATTAGTGATGATGACGATGATGACAAAATTAAGAGCGGCAGTACCAGAAATGATGACGAAGAGAGTGAGGATGATGAGGACGATGAGGACATGGAGGTTTCTGTTAGGGCTAGAAGAAAGAATGATTTGGCATTCTTGGGTAGTGAGGAGAGTAGTGATGATGATTGAGCGGTTCGACTACTGATTTACCTTTTCGTCAAAGGGTTTGTACAAAGTAATAGGGGATATGGTATGGAAATGAAAATGGGAGTTACATGGTGTGAAGGTCATGGTAATGATATCTTAAATGCCATTGATGGGTCTGCATTTGTACATCGCATTGGGATTATAGGATACAATATACTTAATATCAAGTGGCAGAATTATACGAAAACAATACAAATATTTTACTTTGGGCCCTCAAGTTGAGCTTTTGCGTCTACATTATAGCATGGATTTGAAATGGACCATGTATGGATTGGGGTATCACATCAGCTCATGTGGCACGTGCAATTGGGTATAAAATATCATCGATTGTAAATTTTAAAAATGCAGATCCTGTTATCCCTTTCCTTCCTTCAAAGTTCATACTCATGAGATCCTATTCCACAATATGTCTTAGCATAACTAACCTAAACACCTCGCACTAAATGTTATAGGTTGGAAGAAACGAACATAGAGGATGGTACACAGGGGGTTGATATAGCATAGCATCTACATTATCGTTGTGTCTCTCCATTTCCACATGAAGTCTCCCATTAACTTCGACAAGCCTTTGCATTGTAAGTAACTTCTCTCTTTCAAATTCTGCAATTTCATCTTTTGGAGAATAAATGATTGTGTTTGGGGCATACGTTGGTGGTGGGCAAGACCAAGAAGGCGGTGGTCTCTGTAGATGCTCTGTGTGAGATTGTGGTATGCGAGATTCATAATGTGGTTCTGGTCGGGGGAATGGTGGCAGTTTCTGTGGATATCTTTGACCAGATGTCGGTTCTGGTGGAGCTTGACCCAGAGCCCGAGGACCTTGAAATTGTGTAGGTGGAGGTGGAGGTGGAGGTGGACGTTGAGTTCGAATGTTGGATCTTTCAGAGGATTTTCTTGGTCGTGATCGTTCTTGCCTCTCACTACGATTTCAATCTATACTCGCAGCACGAGAACTTCCAGATGACCTGCCGGAGCTCGATTGACTATATTCCGATCTCGATTTGGCGTGATATTTACGTGCGACTCGAGCTGCGTGATCGTCGCGGTGCGGGGCGGATGAAGATTGTTGCGAAACTAGAGCGCTGCAGGATGCAGCTTCTTCAGGTGGTTTAAATAAAACTAAACGGGTATCGGGCTCTGGATATTTGATTGTAGATGCCTGATTTCTCGGTTGCTCAAATGGCACCAAAGCTTGTTGTTCATGTTCATCCGGAATTACAGCTTGACGCCATGATTCTATACGGGCGTTTTGATCAATCGGGTATTCGAAAGCGCCTGATAATCTTTTTAGACGCGCATTACTGGGAGCCACGGTTCCGCATTCGTATTCATTTACAGAGACAGGAGCTTTGGAGCTGGAACGTGCTGATCTGGGAGATCTATGCTGGCTACTCGAACCCTTATTGCTGTTGGAAAACCCATTGAAAAGTCTCGCTAGTCGTCTTGGCTTACTTGAAGCTACAGATCCACTGCTGGATTGTCCATACGTGCTTGCAGCGCCTGGTCGTCTTTTCCTGTTATAGTCATCCACAAGTGTATTGGTAGTTTGAGTCTTCGGATCCTGAGGCGTAAGTTGTCTGCGTAAAGTTGTACTTTTAGAAGATCGGTGTGTGGACGATTTGGTACTCGGATTTGACACGCTTGAGGCTGCCGAGCTCTTAGAAGATCGTCGTGTGGATGATTTGGATCTCATAGTTGACACGCTTGAAGCGGCTGATTGTATTGATCTTGAATAGCCTCCACCCTTAGGCCTGAAGGACTCTTCTACAGTAGACATGTTTCCCTCGAATGTTGGCTTGGATGTTATGGTTGATTGTGAAAGTCTCGTTCTTGATGGAACTCTTGATGCAGACGTTCAAAGGGAAGGAAAAAGTAAAGCTGGAAAATAATGGGGAGTTGAACTTTTAAGTATCCGAATCAAGTGGAGAACTTCTGAGCCTTGAGGTTCATACACCAGTGAAATGAGTAATGAGGAAATCTTCATTGAGTCATGATTCCGAATCATAACGCTCGACATCAAGTGGCTCGAGTCCAATGCATTGAGAATGTAGAGAGGATTTGTGGCCACCAGTGTGTGTATGGATTGACGGGACACTACAAAAATGAACTTGTGAATATTTCTTGATATGTCGAATTGGATATCTTGGAAGCTGTTACAATCATTAGATTTGAAACAATCTAATCATGAGTTTTGCTATCAAACAATCGAAGCATGAATATTTCTTAAAAAAATCGAAAGTTAGGATGTGTCAATTTTCGCCCTCTCAACTTGTGAATCACACATATAATAACTCCGACAGTCATTCAAAGACTGTCGGGAAGCCATTCGCCACAGCACGATGATTTTGCCATTATTCATGCCACTAGTCTATGAATTACAGAGATTTGCAAGCCTACCTGGTGCATGGATTCACGCGGATTTCAAAAGCTCTGGGATGGGGGAAAATATTGGGTAGTTGTAATATCATTGATTTGTTATTTAAGACTAACTGGCATTTTTAAATTCCATCGTTCATTCTTCAACACAGTACTTATAGTTCTTCATAAAATGTTGAATCCCCTCTATTGCGTTTTAATACCATGATCTTTGGCATTTTCCATTCTCATGTAGCGATCCAACGATCTTGTCATGGTCTGAAAAATAGCTAGTGACCTTCGCATTTCCCACGTGTCATCACAGTCCTCTATGGGTCGTTCCGGAGGACAAATCATGGCCCATGGATAATCAAACTCTTCAAAATCCCCCTTGAGCCACAGAATTTCGTCCCAATTCGAATCATAATCATAGAACTCGTAATGCGACAAAAAAATAGGGAGGGGGTCGGCATGCAAAGCGTTCTGGAATGCGTGGAATCAGATGTGAACTTGGTGCCTCATACACCACAGATAGAAAATTTTTTCCCTCGGGCTGTCCGAGAGATACCGAGTCAGAATTGTATCGTTGAGGATGAGTTTCACGATGCTCATGATGATGATGTGCATTATTTGGGTATACAAAAGTTGGAGGAGGTAGCGGTGACGGTGGTGGTGAACCCGATTGATATTGACCCTCATGTTGGTTATTGGGCGCAGGTTCCTCATCCGAATGTAATGTTTCCATATACAACGCATCGCTGTCAGCAGATTCCTGGTCTGTGTGTTGATCTTCTTCATCACTGACTTGAGATTCGGGTTCAACGGACAAAGCTTGAGATGTGGTATCTGAACCTTGATCAGTGAATTTCGCTCGGGCTGGGTGAAAATCATCTACTCCATGGAAGGACGTGCTAGATGGACTGTCAGGAAATGTATAACCCTCAAAGCTCTCGTCCATTTGCACGATGACCCTCTGTTCTTTGGGTCCTCGAGGAGTTTCGTTTAGATTTCTTTGTCTAATTGGGTTACGCGTCATTGTAATGGTATGATATTGGTTTGGATTCTGAATGCTGATGAAAACTTCTGATTTCGATCTTTATTGTTAACAAAGAGAAAGAGAAACCAGCAGCATCTGTAGGGGATGTTGAACGCTTAAGTGAACAAAAGCCAAAAAAGTTGTGACTCCGCAAATTGTGTAAATTTCGAGTATGAATGATCGAAGCTGATGAAGTCATACATACTACGCTTTTGCGACAATCACAGATGTGTAATACAAATGACTCGAGTTTCTATGACTGATCTCTTGATTTCGTCACATCATTCTGTATCGTTTTCACATGTCCATTTCTTCTGCTTCTAGTACTTCTTCCTCATCGGCTCCTTGTTTTCATTTCTTGCCTTTCCATTGCTCTGTCTCCGTCTTCGTGTTTTCCACTGCCGAAAGCATTGCCGCCTCGAGTTCTGGTTGAGACACTGGTTTGGGCATCGAATCTGATATTGATGGTCGAAAGGGTTGACCTTGATGAGAAAATTTGAGGTTGAGGGAGGGACGTGTAAATCACTGACTCCGACAGCAAGATCACCAGATCTATTGGCTATTGGAAACCCCGAATTTTGATTTGAGTAATTGAGTTATGACTGTAACCTTCTTTTGGAGTATCAGCTGCATGGTCATAGATATAAGTGTGTAATATTAATGCTTTTGATTTATATGTCTAAATACTATTCAACACCCCTTGGTTTCCACCGTTTCAATATCTCCAGCCTCGTGTTATTCGCCACTTTTTCACGTCAAATCTTATATTCGCCTCTCTATTGTTTTCTCCAATACATATCTCTCTTTCCTCCTACATCATTTTGCTTCTCCATTCAACTTTACCAAATGTCTCTTGCACGCGTATCCCTTGGCGATGTATCGTATGTCAAACTCATTCTTGAAAAGTCATCCGTTCCAGTTCCACTGCTGGCTATTTGGCCTGTACTTCTCAAGTGCATTTCATACGCATCATTTGCCTCAGCTGTTCTAAATCTAACTCTCTGGGTTCCTTGGGCTATGGTTTCTTGGATAGATCTTTTGTTAGTAAGGTAGGTACCTCTGTGGTGGTTTTGTTGAGGGAATGACGAAGATTCCTGCACCGTGTGATTCAAAGTGGGGATAGCATAATTGTTCTGGTGTGAAGCGACTCTAGCAGAGGCTTGTTGAGGTCTAGTGACTCGATAAGTAGTTACACGAGAAATGGGAGCTATTTGTGGAATCGGGTGTGAGGTATAGCTGCCGTGAGCACCAGATGAATATGGTTGTGGTAGATTTGACTGAGACGCGCCTTCGGAGTATGGACCGCTAGATGAGTTACCACCGATGGGTCGCTGTTGAGGCAAGAGTGGACGCTGATTATCTCTTCGAGGCGTGACTCTAGAACCTGAACCGCTGGAGTTCTTAGGTTGAGGTGGATGCACATTCCGTGAGCTTTTTTGACGTTTATCCGATTCAGCTCGATGTCTCGAAGTAGATTCGGTGTGTAGAGCTTGAGATGGTTTGCCAAGGCTTGAATCAACATACTCTTCTCTTCGATCTGCGTATATGTCGTCTTCTCCTCGCACTGTAGACCAACCATCATCACTCTTGATGTTGTCCAGCCACCTTTCAACTGTATTATTGTCAGGCATTTTTGTGCTCGTTTCAATGCTGTTTGGATGTTAGTATGAAATGTGCTTTATGTAGAAAGTTGATTTGATAAAGTTGTCAGGTTGTACCAAACGGGATGTGTTGTTGAAATAAAACTCAATATTGATGAAGTTCTGAAACCATGCCAAGTGAAGTTGAAAGGAATATGAATGAAAGAATGAAGAAAGAGAGAAGCGGTCTCCTAAGTAAACGAAACTTGATACTTGATGACTCTCCGAAATGCATAATTCAAGAGATGATGACTGAAAGACTGCAAAGTCATAATATCATCGATTCTTATTTCTAAAGTAAGCAATTATTCATTGTTCCATTGTTCCATTATTGTATCATACTGCTCGACACCTGTTAACCATATCCCGACCCTGTCATTCATTTCTATCCCCTATTAACTTCATTGTTGTATTTCCCACTATCAAGTTCTCCCTCTTACCCTACTACCTTCCCTCTTTCAATTCTCCAGGATTACAGGTTCAATCCGCTTAATCTGATCTCCAATCCTTCCATGAAACTTGTCTGACTTGATTCATTATTCTCGGACTTTTCACGTGTGGTAAACTGGTCACCTCTCTCGAACTTCTTGTTTGCAGCTTTCTGGGTACCTTCGAGAACAGTACGCGGAGTTGATCCTACAGTTCTATGCTGTAAAGATGATGAGCCTTGCATTCCACGGTCTGTTGAAAAGGAACAAGATTCTTTGATGACTGGAGTGGGATTAGCCGGTCGCACGAAAATTTTAGGAGGCGATAATTGGGACATCGGGACCGGAGATCGAGGTGATGCATTCTCGTGATGTTTGAATTTAGAATGTGTACCACAGGGGCTATGACGTTTGTGTACACGGTTTGAAGACGAAAGCGCGTTATCTCGCTGAGGTTTGTCTCTTGGCGTTGAGCTGTTATACGAAACCTGGTTGCGACGTTTAGAAGGAGTTATATGTTGACCCGGAGTGCTTTGTCTAGTCTGGGCCATAGAATACGAGCTGGTAGATGAAGCATAGTTCTCGTGCCTGCGGCCACGTGGAGATGGACTGGGTGGATCTTCTTGTCTTTCTCGCCAACCACCTTGATGTGGTTGAACCATTCCTACGAATCCTCGACCGTTTCCAGCATTAAGACCATCATAATTATCTCTTGTAAACGGGAAATCGTGAGGCATCTTTCCGTTACGTTGTTGATTCTTATTTCGATAGTAAAGTAGGCTGCTGTGTTCTAGTTCAAACTAAAAGCTCGATGTTGATGAAGTTATAAGGTTGATATGGGTATAAAAAAGAAAATCAGAGATTTTGGACAAGCTGGATTCTTAAGTAGCAAGATAATACTCAGCCTATGAGTCCTCAAATTGCATTTTGTATACTCCGATAATAATTCTCCATGATTCGATGAACTCAATAAGAGATGATTCGGTAAATAACTTAAGGGTGGAAAACTGTAATGCCATCGATTTCTGCGCTCTAAGTCCAAGTGTCATTTGTGATTCTGTTCTAAGCATACCATTTTACCATAATTCCCAGCCATTCTAACCAATATCCACAACCTGACATCCTTTTCTCTTATCTGTCACTCGCTTCATGATTTGCTCTCCCGATAACGCCGCAGCTCTGAAATTACATACGTCTTCCTGATTCATCAACTTCTCCCATCGATTCCTGCCTATCCCTTTCTCTTGTCCTTCGACCATCTTCTTCCGTAGGGCTATAGGTTGCTTGATTATACCTCGCGATTGCACTCGCACTGAAACGATTGTGTCGCATCAGAATTCATTTATCGAGTCGTTCCCACATTTTTTTCAGTGTATACAGGTGGAGGAGGGTACGCTGGTGTTGCATCTCGGGATAATGAGGATGAGAAACTCGCTTAGCCATACCCAGAATTTTGGTAAGGATGATGTGGTGGAGCTTTTCCGTATCCCTGAGCCTCGATACGGCTGATCCCCTTCCCCGATGGGACTTTGGCTACGTGAATTTCCATAATCGTATGTACCCGACATTCTTCGACTTGCTCGTCTTGGTAGTGAAAGGAATACCGGGCTTGAGGTTGATAACTTGACATCTTAAGCAGCGCATCCTTGGTGCGAAGTTCGAAGTTTTCGATCGAATATCTAATGTTGATATGTAGATGTGAGAAAAGAGATAGAGATTGCAAGAAACCGCACTTTAAGTACCTAGGTAGACAAAGGTGGAATTAATCGCCCTTTCCCCACTCCTCCTTCTCAGGCTTCTTGGGGTTTTCTGGTGTTTTTGGAGGTTCCCAGTTTCTCCAGACCGAAGTTTTGTGCACTGGTCTTAATAAATCGCAAAAATAAAATAAAATCGGGAAGAGAAAAGAAAAGAACAAATGCTTGCTGCGAGCACAAGTTTTCTTTCCAGGTTCCACCCAGCATTTATAATACTTAATATAGTATTGAGTAAACAACCTCCATCAAGGTACATTGATATTATAAAGTACGCTTGTGAAGATGACTGGCTGGCCTGTAGAGAAATTCCCAATATCCAGAACCAAATTTGAAAAAAAGAACCACCAACAAGCAATATCAAATCGACACTGATTGTGCCATTCACCACCATTGTGGCACTATTGTGGGATATTCAATAAACAATACAATGATAAAATATGGTCGCAGTGGGACATGAAATGGTTGACTCATGCGTGTAGTTCATCGTATTGTTGTTTGACTTAAGAGAGTTAGAATATGGCTGTGCCCTTCGTGAGGTGTGACTACCTTACGAATTGTATTCTAATTCTAAAATACCAAGAAAGTCCCATTTCTTCTGATTTGAAAGAATTATAAGAGTAAAGATCATGGTTACGAAAGCAACCAGAAATTTGGTCATGTGTTATTGAATTGATGTTATTTTGGTTTTGGTGGCGGTGGTGGTAATAGTACTGTTGTTGCTAATCTTGGTAGTACTGGTGCTGGTGGTTTCAATCAATCTCGAGTGAGACCGAAGTAGTATCATTGAATAATAATCTCATTTCTTTATTCTTTACTTATTTTTTCTGTATTCTGAAGTGAATACTCAATACATGTAACCATTAATAATCATGGACTTATGATTCTTGGAATTAATTCAGTATACACAGTCATCAAGCCAAGTCACTGATTGAATCATCATCTATGAACCAATCTCACAATCTTCTGAACAACACTCAGAATATGACTCGAGGTCTGGAGGTTATGTAACATCATCGATTTCTAGTTTCCAGGTCTAAACACCTTCCATTATCCTTCACAAACACACATCATGCCATACGATCCTCGATGTAATAACCTCCCTTCTTCCTCATCTCCGACTGAATTTTCCTCTCTGTCTTAGCCTTCCTTTCCATTCTATCACTCGTCTTATCAGAATGTGCTGTTACGAGTGGATCTTCTCCAAGTCGCGGGCCGGGCCAGCCAAGCTTATTATTTCCTCTGTGTGCGTATGTTTTTGTATCAATGTAAGGTTCCCATTCGTCAGCCGTTGATTGCACTGAGCCTGAATCGGATGATCTTCTGCTTGAGTTTGAGCCATAAGACATTTGGCTTGAGACCGAGCTGCCGGATGTGCGGTTTGAGTTCGAGCTCACTGACGAACTGCTCGAGTCTGAGTTGGAAAATACTCGACTTGAATTTGTGCTCACTGACAAATGGCTTGAACACGAGCCAGAAGACGCCCGACTTGAACCTGATCTGGTAGAAGCTTGGCTTGTACTTGATCTAGAAGAAGTTCGGCCTGAGCCTACTCTGAAGAACATTCGATCCGAGCCAGCGCCCGAACCAGAGTGCGTTTGGCCTTTGCTTGAACCCGAGTAAGACGACATATTTTCCTAATTTGGTGAGTTCGACGAAACTCTGAACTTTACTTAGTTCCAGCTTGTATATCGACTTAGATGTTGCAAATTATTTGATTTCGCTGTCGATTTTGAGACGCAGTCCATGCAGACCCTGTATTATTATGCTTACACGAAATAGTATAAACGATATCGGAGATTGGGAACTGTGATATTGAGGAAAAATCTTTGGCATTGGATGAAATTTTTTAATTTTGACGTGGATAAAGAGAAGTGGAATTAGGAGCATGGATAGAAGGAGAGTAGACCCTTAAGTGGGCAAAAAATGCATGCGTAATGAGTCTCAGACATATAAATATCGGTAACAAAACCGTCAGGTCAAACTTGATTCGATTTATAGTCGTAAGTATGAATGAGTCAATTGTACGTTATTCTACTCTCCTATCCAATGGCAAGCTGCAAATCAACAGAACTTATATATATCCAATGTGGATAACCCCTAATCCATTTAATACCCCAAAAACCATAACCCCTAAGCTTCACTTTTTTTTTTCCAAAGATGTGTAACCTTAACTCGATTT
This sequence comes from Botryotinia narcissicola, assembly GCA_004786225.1. NCBI lineage: Eukaryota > Fungi > Ascomycota > Leotiomycetes > Helotiales > Sclerotiniaceae > Botryotinia > Botryotinia narcissicola. Next base: position 16,688 of record PQXJ01000466.1, on the reverse strand, counting down.
GAATTCAGGGAAGCCAATTCATTTTCATTTGTACGCCTAGTCATTCGGGCATATACACAGCCACTTGCTATAATTTCACATCCACTCATATAAACCACCATCTTATGTGGTGGAAAGGGAAAAGTATGATAAAAACACAAAAAGTAAATGAAAAGATAAACAGTAAGTGAACGTTTCCAGATAAAAATTAACGTCATCCATCAACTATAGCCCCTCAAGATCGCAAAGAAGACTTTAGTATCCACACCTCAAACAACGCCATTTATAGATACCCCGAACTGCCAGACCCCGTGCCCCGATCCCTCACCTCCATTTTGTCTTCCTCGCTTTCAAAGACTCAGTTGTTTCCCGAAGATCCACTCTATCCCATACCCAGCCTGATCTCACCTACCCCATCCGATCTAACCAACCGAAACACGAATATTCCATACCCCTTCCTACTCAGCTACTAAGCATCAAGATTTCCACTAGGAACATCAAGACAAACACTTGCTATTCCATCCTCTAGGAACTCCACACTTCCACTTCCACCTCTCTGCCCTGTAGGAATACTCGGAACATTTTATCTTCTCTTGTCCTCTTTCCCCGTTCTATCTCTTCCCTTTGACTCCCCATCTCTCCGTAGATCCCTACTGAAAGATATCCACACTCGAAGGCATAACAAGTTATATGTGTCATAACAATCCCACGCATAATCTCCACTCATCACATCATACACATCACAATTTGGAGCCGCAGCGAAACCCATTATTTTCTCTTGTCTTTTGTTTTCCTTTCTTCACTCTTCACTCCACTTAAATTTTCTTTCGGTATAAATACACACTGCCAACACTCCACGATACATCTATCGGGTAGGTACCCAGACCGACCATCCATTCTAAAGTTGATTTTCATCCAGCTGTGTTCTTCAACCCCACCCCCCTTCATTTCAAGCCCCATTCACCCTCCCACTTAGCATATCCATCCATCGCTAGATGAACGCCGGTCAAAATTCATCCACAAAGATCCCAATCAATATCATCGATGGTGTCTCATGTGTTCGATGACTGTTCCCAAAGAATTCCATCAAAAAACGAAGAGATCTAAAAGCAAGAAAGTAAAAAGAAAAAGGGTTTTCTATGTACAGATCGACCGACGGTACGGATCCATTCGCTACTCGCAAACATTGGCGTTAAGCTTGACATGATAGGTTTAGACATCATATAAAGCTAAACTGGTGTAAATCGTAATCGATCGCTTTTACAAGCACAAAATCATATCATGTGCTTGCAGTTCGACTTGCGGCTAAGATGCCTTCGCGTGATATAGCATTGCCGCAGTCGAATTTCGCTCATTAAGGGGAATGTTGAACCAAAGTTTTTAAAGTTCGGCATCGTTTTGCCTAATGAAATAAGTCCTGGTGTTTTTGTTAGTTTTGATTCCAGATTTAAAATTCAAAATCATAGGAATACTTACTTGCAAGCCTCATATGCGGATCAATAAATAGCGGTACTAGGCATAGTGGTAACCACTCTTGGTTTAACGCCCTTGAAGAAACCACCGAATCCTGCTCTCCTATGAATAACCCGGCATCCTTCCACAAAACCACTGTCATTTCTCAATTCCGCATCAGTCGCTGTTCCTCTGGTTTGTAATAAAGTCTTAACCACATCCATAGGCGTTGTGAGAGCAGCCGCAAAACCTCCTGCAACCGCACCCGCTGAACAATGGGTCCATGGATCGTATTTTTTAGTAGGGTTCATGAAAGTCGACATCGATTCGTATGCGAGGAACTGGAGAGCAGTGAAAGGAACTGTCATGGATAGGGTGGTAGGATAAGAAACGTAGAATGCGCTAAGACCTTCACTTCGATAAACGTATCTAGCACAATCCGGCATTGATTTGTACATAACTTTCGAGTTGTGCATTTGCATGCGCTGTTTGATAACTATAAAATGTCAGCAATCAAATAGAGAATGATGTAAAATGCGTATCGTACCATCGAAAGGATTCATGAGGGCATCACTTGCAATGGTTGCTCAAGCCCCACTAGTAGCTATTCAGTATTAGTAAACGTTAAAAATTTGGACTTTTCTCAAGACCAACCAGCAGCAAGAGGATGGTGAACACCCGCTTGGTTTCCTCCCATGACGTGCTTCACAGCTTCATAAGTAGCAAAATAGACAGCGTGTGCAGGTCCTAAACCGCTATCAGTATTCTTCCGTGCGTATTCGATTCAAGCCAAACTGACCAGCTCCCACAACTACACTGGACATGCCCCTCCATAGACTGAAAATTCCCTCCCCGTTAGCTATCCGGTATCCTCCTTGTATGACACCATTGTAGACTGCGGATGGGGTAGGGTTGAGAATTTGCATTCGGGTCTGCTTGATATCAATATCGAATTTTAACTTCATCTGAGGGGCAATTCATATATACCTTGATTGCATCGATCGGGTACATAACAGTATGTTCCTATAGGTCCATCAGTATCGAATGCAAGAGATCCCGTAGGTTAGAAGAGCGTACCGCGATTCCGGCAAAGGCGCCCGCAGCCATATTCTGGATTAACGAAAAATTTGGTGGGAGAGATTCATATCTAGCCAACAAGGTATTAGTTATTTGCGCCTTCAACCCGTTGAAACCAAGAATCCAATTGCCCTCATCATCACAAGCACATACTCATCGTATTCCTCCAAAGGTTCTCCGCCTGGCTTAGCCATTTGGGCTAACACCGCAGGTCCTCCTCCAACTTGAGCTGATTGAAGAGCCAGGTTGTCGACTTTCGTAGAATCAACAATGAATGTCGCAGGTCGATAAAGATGCACAGTAACAGTATGGAAATCGCACAGCTTCTAATCTAATAGAAGTTTTTTCTGCGATCGAGTGGTGGTTGTGGTTGAAGGGGTGAAATGGAAGAGGGGTGGCGGGTTGATTGGTAGATATCGATTTTTAGTTGAAAGCAAAATAAAAAAGTGGTGATGCTGTGTTTTTGTTTCCCCCAAAGATCCGAGATACGAATTGAACAGGGGTTTCTTTGAAATAAAATCGGGACCGAGGTACCTATAGCTTTGTACAAAGTTGAGACTGCTTGGTTGCTTGATTGATTGATTGCTTTAAAAGAATCAAAAGACTGTACAGAGGAATTGAAAGGGGAAAAAGAGCAACTCTCAAAGGAACTCTGTTGGAATAGGTTGGATCTTTTGAAGCAAACAGCACAGTACCTTGTAGACGATCACAACGAAAAAATCAGATAGAAATGTTTGAACCATGAATTAAAGAAACTCTCTGTCAGTACTTATTAGTCGAATCGGAGAAAGTCTTTCATTAAGATTACATATCGAAATCCTCAAATTCATTGATTTACATAGGCAAAGAACACTTGAAAGATAATATATATTTGAATATTACGTATCGCCATCGATAAGTCCAATTCTTTGTTATGTCCTGCCTCCGCTTTCGCAGTTTTACAGCCTTTGATCGGAACTCTCTGCTTATTGTCTTGCCCACTGTTGGCTGAAAGCTTCTTGAACAGTTCCACGGAGTTACCACTTTATCTGACAAGAAAGATGATCCGGAGTTGAACAAATAGTATTCGGGTCTTGCGGCTATGTAGATATTCTAAGATTCCAGGTATCTGGCGGATCCCTCTGTCTCTTTTCTAGAACGGACCTAGGGTAATCATCTAGATAGCATAGACCATCTAGACGGCAATCATCTAGACGGCAATCATCTAAACGGTCATCTCATCTAATCTAATCATGAAGCGATCCGGCTATTCGGTACATGGCTACCTATTTACTACTCTTTTACTCCTATTACATACGTATGTACAGATTAACAATACAATTTAAATTTACGAGATATTTCAATCACTCCCCACCATCTATCTGGATAATCCTAGGGCATTTCCCCTTATCGTAGCTCGCGCATTTATCCAGTTCGCATCAAACAAGGTGTGGATGAAAGGAACATACATTTACCGGCAGAAAGACAACGGTCAGAGGCTCAAGCGCGCAGCAAACCCAAGCACGATCCCTGAATACTATACTGCCACGTGATATTATACTATGTAGAAGATTCCGTGTTTGTTCGGCCCGAGAAATTGTGTTGTCTCTAATCTTAAGGTAGGAAGTTCCTTTCTTGTTCAGTCCTGTGTAGGAACCTCAAACCACTGGATTGGATTGTACCAAGCATTGCGTCAAATGGATATGCCCGGCATATGGCAGCAATGCGAAACATTTCCTCTTATTATATGCAGCAAAGCTGTCTGCATATGCGATTCTTCAAAGCAGTGAAAACCATGATCACAGATTCATGAGTGAAAGGCATCAATTTAGCATAGAGGAAACCCATCCTGTCAATTTTCTGGTCATATTTCTAGTACTCAACGTGCTTTCGACCTCTCCTCTACTCACTAGTAGACCATACCTACCGAATCTGAGATCGACATAGTGTCTTTATGTAGCATCTCTCGAGTTTATAATTTTATACGAACACAGCTCTTTCAAATATACAGCAATTTGGCTTTTGTTTGTACGATGTTCTTAATCAAGTGGTAAAGCGAAGCATTCGTTGTGCCAACATGACTATCACGAACACCAAATCGGTTACCTTTTAGCACGCTTCGTGTGGCGGATTTTCATGGATAATATAATAGGTATCTGTCACTGCAATTTGTATGATAGAGTTCATTCCACCCGATCTGTTCCAAGCAAGACCAAAATCTCAGACACTCATCTTAATTGGTTTCCTCCCAACTGTCACACAAAACGGCTGCGTAAGTCTGGCGCCTCTGCAAACCTCCTCATACGCCTTCGGAACATCCGCACCCACCCTCTCCAACTTTTCCATAACAAACCGACTCCCATTATTCGCCATCTCATGTATAACAGCACAAGAACCATCCCCCACCATTTTGGTCTGCCATGGTTGTTCGAACGCGAAATCCACCTTGATGTCTTCTAGATCGTATCGTGCAAATAATTTAGGGAGAGCTGGAATCCATCTATGAGAGTCAGAACTGAGGAATTTGAAGCTACAAGGAGGAAAGACAGGTGCGACGATATACCTGTGATCTTTGATGTTTGCCTGCACATTAAGAACCTTAGCGACATGCGGTGTCTCTTCGCCATTTGGTCCCTCGGCGATACCCCGATTTGGATCAATTTCATCCCACTGAATATATCCTCCCGGACCTACAACAATTCTTCAGTTACTCTATCCTTCTCGCCCACGACGAAGGATCAACGTACGTAACAATTTCAACGCATGAGTAAGAACTACACTCGGGTCCCCATTCATTACAACACCAAGCCAAAGACGTAAATGTACGATATCAAAACTCTCTAACAACTCTTCAGGAGGATCAACTTGAAGACTGTCCATAACTTCTAATATCACATTCGAGGGTAAGTAGTTTGGATGTGGAAATTGAGCGGAGGAGATATCGAATCCACATAGCTGGACTGTGGGAGGGAGTCGCCGAGCCAGATCTAAAGGCCAGATTCTATGCGAGCGGTCTGATATTAGTCATTGAAATCCGAACAACCCATCAAATATAACACAAGTCAGAGTTAGAAATGGCATACCCGGTACCAGTCCCCAAATCAGCAATCCGATATTTCGACCCAGGGGGCGGAGGAGGGATAGACGGGTGTAAAAGATACCCAAGCCCATCTTTCCAGAGATAATGCTGCAGATTGAGCCTACTCATTGATCAGTAAAGATTCATATCTCGCGGAATCGTACTCACCGAATCGAAGCGTGCATGTCCCGAACCAATACATATCCCGGCTCTTCCTCTATTTCTGCTGACAATTTAGTAGACTTCTTTCCAAGTAATGTTTAGCTAGTTACGCAACGAATAGAAGAGAAAATCATACTTCGTTCCCACGAGTGGAATCCAGATGATGAATCTATCACTTCCACCCAGCCAAACTACTCATGTATTCAATTTCCGGCAAGAGCCACTTCTCATAGAATCACGTGTAGAATAGGTACACACGTGGAATCTTCAGCTGAACCGCCTGAACTACGAGCTGAAATAATCACATACAACCACATAGGCGAACCATCTGATAACCATCATCGAATTCAATGTTACCTGCCTATATAGAATATACACGACGATTACAGGGGTGAGTAAGCTGATCCAATTGTCTGGTTTGCTTGACAATTGAATTCGATCATTACTTCACAAAGAGGAAGTCCTGCCTGCCTAGTAGATACTTAGGTTGCATCGCATTACATCCTCGAATGATACCCAGACTCCAGAGATTCAAAGCTAAGCTATCCACCCACCGCGCCGTCTCGACCAATCACCAATAATTCATACACTTTGTTCGAAACATCCAAAGCCTATATTGATCCAGAGAAAATAGATATATACATAATTTCAACCCAGCCATCCTCACATCTCCATAACCAATCCACACATACAAAAACCAATCCCGAAGTTTCCCCGTCCCAAGATCTATCCACCAATCCTATCTTAGTAATCTTATCGCCCTCGGCAATTTCATCTCATCTCATCCCACCCCATCCCATCTCAAAAAAATATCCCTGACCAGCACACACCAACCCACCCCATCATCTCATCATCATCGTACGATATTTCCCAAAATCCTCCCACCACCTCACCTCAATCCCAAACCGTCATGGCATTTCTCATGCACCCACCGCATTTGGGAATCGCATTTTCCCATTTCCCATCCTGTACTCCCTGGTCTGGAAGAAGTCCATACCGCAACTACTAGGTACCTACCTGGTAGTAGGTAGTTTTTTTCATATTGTGGAGGCGACTTATATGTAACCTAACCTTATAATGCATCGTAGAAAGAAAATGAAAGAAAGCTTGAATTTCTAACTTGAAGGCTGGCTGGTGTTGTTTTCGTGTTTGGATTGTTTGGGATAACCTGGAATTTTGTATTATCATTACCTATGATATGAGACCTATGTTGTACTATTCTTAATCAATTTTTCAACGACACTGACCTTAATACATGGTACTATCTTCACTTACCTATCATTCTAATCAATTTGACACTATTGTTTCCGACATTAAATGATGAATTATTGATATCAAAATTACTTCCTAGAGATATGCACACGTCCCATGTGGCTCGCTTCAAATCCAGGGGCTTGGGCCCAGACCAATATCATCATCGTGCATATACATACTTCCCTATCGCCAAACACCTTGAACACCAGAAACTTCCTATATATTCGCTACCATATGCTAACACCTGGTCTACCGTTTGTTTGCGCCTTCTGAAATTGATACACCAGTCCCAAAACACCATCTCCCGCTGTCCCATCGCCATCTTCCTCATCATCCTTTCCCTCATTATCATCATTTGCGGGAGATACTTCCCAAGTTGATTCGCCCAGATTTGCGACTGTATCATCAACTGCATAAGATCTTCCAGGTTGAAGAACTGGTCGGCCAAGTTCATCTTCATCTTCCATCGGCTCTTCTCTTATATTATTCTCTCTACGCGGTGGGTATCTGGATCGAGAAGTCCGTCTTACGCTACGAGCATCAACTTCAGACGCTGAAGGCTGGTGACGTGGATCCAAAAGAATAGAAGCCATAGGAGATCCCATAGCAGTGGTATTAGATGGGAATCGAGTTGTTCGGGGTGTTCTATTCATCGGTCTCACCTCACTCTGTCCCATCCTTGAGCTCTGCATATCCGCACCCGATGGAGACATCAAACCTGGAAAGGCAGGAGGAGGGTGAAACTGTTGTCGCATACCAGGAGGATTATGCCCTGGTACGCCTGTCTTTGGATTGAGCATATAGTTGTCGAGAAAATTATAGTACGAGGCGGCCATTTTTCCGTGCTTGGTAGAATAATAATCTTCTCGCACGTCCGTCTTGACTATACCTCGCGATGGAGCACTACCCACTCCTTTCTTGAAGTCGAAAACAGCAAAAGAGCAAACGTATCCAACGCCATCGACATGAACCGTGAATTCTCTAAAGAAATCAATGATCTGTTCGGAGCACTTTGGCAAGCTGAACCATAACAGGAATGGGGTAATTATAATACTCAAGAACTCCTCAAGAAAAATTTCAAACTTGAGCTGATAGAGAGTGGAGAACTCTTGCTTAACCTCGTCGCTGTGGAGTCGATCTTGCCAGTGACTTGGCATGTAATGAGTATATTCGATCACACTTCGGAGTGCGTACTCGGGATCAAATACCTCATTTTCTTTTGGTATCATACCATTTGTGATAGCCCAAATCGATCCAAACACTCCTATATAGAACAGAACCGGCCTTTCCGGGGTGATATCAAATCCGGCTAAGACCTCAGAGTCCCAAATTGTGGCAAGTATCAGAACGGACACAATAGCTCCGGCAACGAATGTTATAAATCTAGCCATATGAGCGGTTTTGATGTTTGGAAATTGATTCAGATAGCGCGACGCAAACGGATTGGACATATTCAACCGTCTATTGAATAGATGATGAAGTTCATTAAACTCCCTGAATTTCCACTCCGCCAAAGGCGTGTAACCACGCGCTCCAAGTGCTGCAGGGTTTTTATGATATTGCTAAAAAACGAATTAGCAAAATGTCATGCATCAAGGAATAGGATAGCCTTACATTGAAGTATTTGAAGAAATACACAATCAACACATATACGATGATGACAGGACCACAGAAAATATTCATAAAACCGGCAAAGAGGAACCTATTTCGTAACCCATTTCTCAACTCTCGTCGATGAGAATCCTTCAGAATCAATTGCCTGACCTGGCCATAGTCATTGAAAACAAAATCTAATATGCACCACTCCAGGTTCCACTGTAAAGTTTTCGAGAATAACTGTCGACCTTGCAAAAAAGGAAGTGGTAAAGTCAGATCCAGAATTTCCTTGTTAACCAGGGCAATGAGGTAATTTTCTTTCCTCATTAAACGATTTGCTATATCATGAGCATCAAGTCGTTGTTTTGACTGAGTACCCATGACAAACTTCCGATTATTCGGCGAGATCCTTTCCACGGTCATAGGATTTGCGTCTCGAAGCGCCATTACCCTGCCTATAACATCTTGAAAAGATATGGTCTGCATATTACTATCTTGAATCTCAAGGAGATAAGTAAAGAAGTCCCGCATTCTCATAAGCCTCGGTAGATCCGTCAAGAGCTGATATATCTTATAGAGAACAAATAGACAAACTAGCCAAATTGCTACATTTGAAATTCCGGATATCTTCTTTGTGCATTGTGGAACCAACGCATGACTTAAGCTACGAGCATTGCTACGATAGATCTTCTTATAGTCGACACATTGCGTAAGGAAAGTCGTAAATATTGTCACAAAAATAAGGGTACTAACAAAAAATAAATCAGCCCGATTCACTCCACTTCGAAAGGATGTACTCACAGGATATCGATGGCTTTGGCTAGAACTATACACCAAATACCAGCCCCTTCAAAATAATCGTATAAATCTCTGATGAAATTGTCCAGATTTGTCACATTAACCCATCGATACATAGCTTTATCTTTTGGGCTGCCTGACAAATAAACTCCTGTATTTCGAGGGATAGCTTGTGTTGTATGCGATACAGGAGTCGTCCTGGCTGCATCATCTTGGTGTAATTTCTGCTGGTCCTGCATCATCTCCCAATGAGCTCTCTCCCTCTCATCTTTTATCTGCTGTGCTGATGGTCTCGGTATTGCGTGTGCTTTCTTTGGAAGCGCAGGCTGCCTTGCTCGAATGGCTGGACCCTCCCGGTCAGGATGACGATTATCTCCCTCTATCAACAACGAAGCAGGCACATCATCGTCAGTATCTTCTGCAAGTAACCTAGGCGATTCTGCGAAATTATTTGCTCTTGCTTTACCTTTTCCTTTGCGGTCATATTCTGGCTTGTGTGTTGGCTGTTGTTGATTAGGTAGGTATTTTGTACTTTCTGTTACGGATTCTCCGCCGATCACATCTGCCAGATTTCCCAACTCGTCATCATGAAATCTTAAGTTCTCTTCGTCGAGTGCCATTGCCGCTCGTTCCTCTACATCTATTTCCGATTCGGAAACCTCGTTTTGAGCACGTAATGAATCATATATCGATCTTGCTTGGGAATTCGAAGGCAGCAGCCGTGAAATAAGGTTGGAGGTCATCATCGTGAGAAGTATTCATCGAAGAGTATGTGTAGGATTGTGCTGCGAATTTAAATAGATCTGTATGATATCTAGTCAAGATTGCAAGGTGCTATTGGTCTTGTAGATTTGTGCTGAATCCGGCCAAGGGAATAAAACGACCTTAAGAGTGATTGCGAGTTAGGTAGGGTATTAAATACGACACATTACTGGAAGATCCCAGCCATAAGGTTGACAGATCTTCAAGTCAGCTGAATAATGTTAACGGTTTCAAGTCGATGGTTGAAATATAGAGCACGAGATAGTAGGTGAATGATGAATGACGCCCACTCTCAATGCGATACGGACAACTCGATTATCTGCCACTCTGACCGCTTTCTTATCAACTTTAAATGGTTTAGCTTTATTATAACCCATGAGAGATTGTAGAACTGGTGTTCGAGACAAACAAAACAGTGAATATTTAAATATAGTCTCAAGGTTGAAAGAACGGTGATTGAATTCGAATCTTGGAAATCATGACGGCTGATTACTTTACTCGAAAACAGTTATTTTCGGGGTTTGGTGATGGAACTGATTTTCCTGGAACACCTTTAACATCAAGAACCAATCCATTGTCTTCAAAAGTCACGAGTGTCCTTTCAGCATCTTATGCCGATTCAGATATTAGAGATGCTCTGTCCTTGTTAGACAAACGAGGTATACAGAACACTGCCGAAACTAGACGGCAGTTGAGATTAGATGTTCAGAAGGAGGTCATTGAAAGTAATGGCGATATAATTCGTGAATTTGGTCATGTAGCTGAGGTATGAGGTATCTCCCCTCTATTGTTGAAAACTCCATCTCATCTCAAATTTTAGCAACTTGAACGCATTGGTCTTACCATTGCTACTCTCAATCAAGGATGTGAGGAAATGAAACGACACATTTCAGCCGCTCATCAAGAAACAGCTCCCGTCATACAGGAAGCTTCCGAGCTCATGAATCAGAAGGAACAATTGCAAGCAAAGCAAGAATTATTGAATGCTTTCAATGCACATTTTATTATGTCAGAAGATGATATTGCATTACTTACTTCAACGGCGGAGCCTGTAAATGATAAATTCTTCTCCATTCTGAACAGAACAAAGAAGATCCAAAATGATTGTGAGATTTTACTTGGAACAGAGAACCAACGGTTAGGATTGGAGATCATTGAACAAACTACAAAGAATCTCAATGGTGCTTTCCAGAAACTTTATCGATGGATTCAAAGAGAGTTTAAGACTCTCAATCTGGAGAATCCACAAATCAGTTCTTCGATTCGTCGCGCTCTTCGCGTATTAGCAGAACGACCGTCATTATTCCAAAGTTGCCTCGACTTCTTTGCTGAAGCACGGGAAAATATACTTTCTGATGGATTTTATACTGCCTTGACTGGGACCACCGTTGGCGGCGAAGAAGACCCTTCAATAAAGCCAATCGAACTAGTGGCCCACGATCCGCTGCGTTACGTCGGTGATATGCTAGCTTGGACCCACTCGGCAACGGTAGGCGAACGAGAAGCACTTGAAGTTCTATTTATCTCAGATGGTGATGAGATTGCAAAAGGAATACAAGCTGGTTTAGATAGCGAGCCTTGGAACCGCGTATCCGAAAATGGGAACGAGATTGGTCATTTTGATGGTCTAAAAGCTCTCAATGGTTTAGTCGACCGGGATGTCACTGGTGTTGCACGAGTCCTTCGTCAAAGGATTGGACAGGTAATACAGAGTCACGAGGAGGTCATTATGGCATATAAGATAGCCAATCTGTTGAATTTCTACCGCGGGACATTCAAAAGATTATTGGGGGATGATTCCGTTCTCCTAGAATCTCTTGCAACACTCGAAGAATCTGCATTACGCCAATTCCGAGCTTTGATGCGCGATCATATTACCAGTCTACAATCCTAAATTCAATTCTCTCCCCCTAACCTCAGTCCACCTGATTTCCTCCACGAAGGTCTAAAACAGCTAACTGCAATCATGAAAACATACGAAACATCTCTCACGTCTCCCGAGACTCGAGAAGCGGATTTCGAGCCTATTCTCGCTGAAGCTTTCGATCCCTTCATGCAAGGCGGCGAAAATATTGCAAAAGATCTCCCAGCTCCAAGGAGCACAATCTTCACAATCAATTGTCTCCTATCCGCCCGAGCAACTTTGGCTCCCTTCGACTTCACTATCTCCCGCGTTTCAGAAATTAAAGATACGATCGAAGAACACGCTGCCACTCTCATAGATCACCAATACACATTTTTCCTTGAAAAATCTGCTCTTCGGCCTCTCCTACAAGCCATATCTTTCACAAGGGATATTCGAGACCACCCTGTATTTCAACCTGCATCTTTAATACAAGCCTCCCAAACCTTGGATGATTTCCTCCCTTCAGCATTGATGGATGCAATGGAAAATCTCAAGGATCTACAAAACAGTATCTTGGTGCGCCAAATTACCGAAGAGGCGGCTGAGAGATTCTGTGATGATTTCGAGAAGGTGGAAGAGCGTTTGATAAAGACCTATGAAGAACTGGAGGAGAGTTTGGATGAAGAAGATGGAGAAAGAGAACCTTTAAGATTGTTGTATCCGAGAACTGGAGGGGAAATCAGGGTTTTGTTGTCGTAAGGTTTGGTTTGGAGTAATTCATTAATTGGAGATTTTGTAGAAAATCAAACAGACATTCATATTTCGCCCACTGTACACTTTGCTCTTGGATGTGCTTCCCGTGTAACACGTTATGTTCCGGTTTATATGATATTCTAAGTGGAGTCATCACAGGCAAACATTCATCTGAACAGTGTAGAATGCTTTGCGCGTTTCTACTGATTTATGTTATTCTCCATTGTTATCTTCCACTTTTTTCTTCCATTATAGTCTTCCATTATTATCTTCCATTTACCATCTTCCATCATTATCTTCCATTATTATCCTCCATTATTATCTTCCATTACATTTTTCTGTCCCATAAAAAGCGTCATTATTCCTAAATAACAAAATCCCACAAAGCACGACAGAAGCGGTGGCTTTTCAGTTCAGTCCCATCCATCTGATTGTGTGCATTAATTATATAAATCCATCCCTCAGCAAACGCGTTTATAGAAGCCGCACATTCGAAATTCTCTTGCAACATAACTCCTTTTTCGTTTCGTCCCTTCGCAAGATTCAAAAGGTGCCTTCGCTGCTTTCCTGTGGGAGGTAGAGAGTGGTGGTTGCGGGTAGTAATACGAGTAGAACCCGAAGTAGCTGCAGAGCGGACGATTTATCAAGCTGACAACTGGTGTTGATCTAAAATGTAATTCCATACAAAAATAAAATATGAGACAATGAAAACCGAAGAACAATAATAGCGAGATTTTAAAGAAGATGTTTCGATTTGCTCTTGGTGCCCAAACGCTAGGGATACTGATCTATCTCGGTTTCGGCGTAAATGGCTCTGAAGTTGTGGTCGTATCAAGTGGCTTCGTTTTCGAAATGAAAGGAATAGATTGAAGACTCTTATCGTTGTTGATAGAGAAAGGCTATTGCAGTTTAACACTCTTTGAAAGACAACAGTGTGCAGATTCACAATCGCTACAAATTACACGCCTTTCAGGAGCTCTTACTCTACCGGCCATTGTAAGTCCCTCGCACAACTTGTTCTCGCGAACCATCCTTTGTAGAGGAGCAATAACGATTCGTCTTCTTTCTTCCGCCAGCGCAAAACAATCGCTATCGTCCCTTAACAACCCTTCAATCCACCATTCCAACTCTTTACGCTTGCTCTCGGTGGCCCTTTCGTAATCGATACTTCCGCAGTAGTAACGGACACATTCGGCGGTGGGGCCCAACCTTGCTACGTTCCAGCGAGTCCATACACCATATTGAACACCGAAGCGACTAACCAGAATTACGATGCAGATGAAATATAGAATATGGTGAATCTTTCCCAACGTCCAGTACCCGAGGAAATGGTCCCAACTTCTAACTTCAGGGCGGAAAACACGAATAATGAGGCCAGACGCCACCCACCACATTGAGCTCAAATAGATGTGTTCCTGAACAGATGTTAAATTCGGAATTCCTTGTCGCGAACCAGATAGAATATATGCGAAGCGTTCTTTTTGGAGCTGAATTTCCCTCTTTCTTCGTTCCGCTATCCATGATTTTCTACGAAATCCGAAAGGAAAGTCGGGACTTTTACTCTCATCGTATTATTCGATAAGCAGTCGAACCTGAGAAAGCTTTTCAGACGGAGAGAAGTCTTTGGATAAGATAGAATCGTGACAACTAATTACTCCGTTCCTATCATTTTCGCTACTGAAAATGAGGCTAAAGGTCGCAGTGAACATCGCGACATACATCCAGTACCTATCCCATTCACTCACATAGAAACTGTGTCTCTGAAAGAAGCAGTATGAGAATGTGGTAAGACAGAAAATGGGTAAGAATCGGTAGATGATGAATGCAAGAGCGTTTGGGACACGAGGAAATTTGTCCTCAGGTTCGATTGTAGGGAACTTCATGTGTGCGATCGTGATGCGAACTTGAAAGAAGAGCAGGGTTTTTTTCCAAGAAAAAGAAAAGGTATGTCGTATGCTTTCCTCGGTGTGTGGGGGAGTTGTCCTTTATACTTGATCGTCAATTTACCCGAGGAGCTAGGTTTAGTGCTAAGTCTAGTCTCCCCACAACCCTAATCGTTCTTCGGTAGGCCTCCGATAATTCACACCCATTGTATCTGTTCCATTTCCTACACAAAATTATGCTCCTCGTTCCTCCTCCTACTTGTGCTCTGATTTGAATGTTCTGAGATCAAGTCTGTTGTAGTTCTGCTGGACTGTGAATCAGATCCGAAAGTTTGGAATGTTTTCAAAGTTTCAGATCTTCCGAATGTTGAATTGAATCCACGACATTGAGCAGTTTCGATTCAAGAATGACACGAGGTTCTTCCTTGACTTCCAGTGAAGACAGTGCACAAACAAATGTGCTCCTTTCTCTGCGATTCGACGATGATGGTGATGATGATTGCGATACGATGATACGATATTCGATATATTGTAGTTGGTTTGTTGGTTTGTTGAGTTTTGTTAGCTTCTTCGAGGTCGGTTTGGATTCGAATTTGAATTTGAATTGATCCGTTCTCGAATACTGACGCCCAAGGCCACGCGAAGGCCAAACTCTTCTTGGGCTACTCGTGCCCGGTCGGTCCACCCCAGACACCCACAGCAGTTCGGAAGAAACCCTACTAATACTGCGGGACTGGTTAGAAACCTTCCAGACGACGAGCGAATTAAGAATATTTTATCGTCGTTCTTCGGTTTCATCCCCTCCACCCCCTTCCCATCTCTTCACCAATCATGGTGATCCGGTTGATGGTTCTCTCGAACGCTTCTTCCCCTAATCTCTCCGAATTCGAATGCTCGTGATGCGAGGCCACGCCTCCAATCGGCACAAATCATACAATAGTAAAATGATGGGCAAACCAATACTCAGGCAGCCCAGCGAAAAGGCGAAGGTATTTCCACTCGTCCATCCACTTTTTTTGACGGCGCATGCCGTACTGGTTATCGCCAAAATATCATTGAGCAATCCCATCACGAGAGTCCCGTAGGACCAAGTTTTACTCTCAAAACTCCAACATTCAGAAACCCAAAAAACTGCTTGAAGAAAGGTCCCATTGACCAGAAATGCCAAATCGGCGGACATCAATCCGTCCGCCGTAGGCGTCGAGTGGTTGACAAAGAGGACTACATTCAGTCCAACCAGAAAAACCACTATGCTGAATTGCACAGCAGCCAACCAATCCCACTCCTTTCTCTTCACAGTAATACCCAATAAAAAAGTGACGCCCAGGGCGACGCCAACGGCGATGATGATATCAATCGCCACGTGCATTGTTGTTGTTGTCGCTGTTGTTACTGTTGTTGTTGTTGGTGGTGGTGGTGATGGTGCTGGTGTTTCTGGTGGTTCTGGTAATTCTCGAGTGAAGTCGAAGCAGCATATTATCCAGATATTATCCAGCAACAGTCTAATTTTTCTTCCCTTCATTGCTCCTCCTGTATCCAGATAACTGTACGCATTTGTGTGTAGCAATCATGGTTATTGTTCCTTCCCCTTTTGCATTGATGCTTAGCGAGAACCACTCAATTTTGAATTTCGCATCGATTCTGTACATTAACTTGGACCGGGACATTGAAATGATTTGATACATTCAAATAATTCAAATTACCCGAACGCTTTTATTCATTCAAGACGTTTCATAAATCCAAATTACTTTATGAGTTTAATATATTTCATATGTTCAGATTATCTTATATATTCGCATTATTTGAATCTTTCATATTATTTCATGAACTCAAAATATCTCATACATTCAAGACATCTCATATCTTTGAATACTTCCATTTATTAAAATAACTTTCCACATTTAAACAATTTAACACATTCAAATTATTTGAAAATATTCTAATAAATGAATCTGTTACGCATCGCACTCAATCGCAGTTGTGATCGCTCACGTGCGCGCTTGCGCACGTGCACGATCACGTGTACATAGCTAGTATATAGGTGCGCTCTACGAGCGCTTTGCTCCCG
>PQXJ01000465.1:0-29233 GCA_004786225.1 Botryotinia narcissicola | reverse complement strand
TAAACTGAGCCAGCTTCCCAAAATAGACTAATATTAGTCTATTTCCTCTTATAATCTATTTATATAGAAATACCAATTCACTAGCTCATGACCTGCGATCACTAGCTCATGACCTGCGATAGTCGCGTTGGTCTTTAAGAGTAATAAACTGAGGACCTGGCCCAAGCCTAGGTAGACATTTCTACAACCTTCTTCTCCACTTCAATACAACAAAATATAATTACCAGCCAACAGATACCACTTCCTCTTTTACTGGTTTCTTTTATAAAAATAATAATTTCTTTGCTTCATTGAGCTGGTCGTTACTTCCAATTACTATTAAACGTTCCTTCTTTTTACCATGGGTTCCCTGGGTATGGATAATGGATGGGTAGCTTCACTTGGTGGGGCATCTGCTCTTGTAAGTCTTCAATCCATCAATTATGGACACTATCATACATGGCATAGTTATATTTCCGAAAGGATGACAATTTTATAACTTAATTTTGGTTCTGCAGCTCTTATTGGAGGGTTTAATCGAGAATTTTGAGATTCCAAGTTAATTTTCTAATATCAAAAGGATTTGCGAATTAAGAAGGAACCTGTGCCAGAGCTTCCTCTTTCTACTATACCTCAAGTTCCTGGCCAAATCGACTCCACAATCGTGAGCTTTATATCTACTTGAGGAACCTAATATATTGAACTAACTTTCACTTAGAACCAATCGCGTATAAAATCTGAACCGTTTCCAGATACTCAATTACCTACTGTTCCCGAAAATACAGAAGTTTCTATAAACAATGAGCCGGAGATCAAAGATAACGGCAATATTGACAGCCTATCGATTGAGCCTCAGTTCGACCATAAAGATGCTATCAAAGATCTGTTGAAAATCAGTATGGGACCTGGATTTAAAGTCTCCGATATCGACACTGATCCCACAGCTGCCCTAGAGACACTCAAAGAAATAAAAAAGTCTGTCAAAGAGGCTGCGGTTTCTTGCAAAAATGGTCACAATACAATTCTTGAGCAATGGCAAAAAGTCAAGATCTTTTTCTATATAATCTCACACATCGACGGCAGCATTACACCAGAAATTAGGTACGGGGTCATTCTTTTTGTTATTTCTACTGCTTTTATAGTACCCACAACGATAAGTAGCTAACCACCATCATAGCAAGCGTCTCAGGCTCCTTGAGGTCCTGGGGCTTTTTACCAATCCAGTATTCAAGTGCCCTGCAGAATACTCCAGCATTGCAAAAGCTCTGATCGATAGAATTGAGGCTCAAAATGGTTTCGAAGCTCCACCTCCACCAGCACCAGCATTGACTATCGACACACAATCTGCTAATGCAAATAAAAATAAGAAGCGAAAGTCAGTCAGCGAAACTCCTACCTCTTCGAAGAGATCTAGGGATAATCCCACCTCCCGGAAAAGCCCGGTTCCTAGTTCCACAGGCTACTCGGCTCCACCTGCATCAGCTAGCTATATTTGGGGAGATATTGGTATCATGCGTGGCATTTTATGGAAACAGGGTGGTTATGTGATTCTCGACGAGAACAAGGCACACATATTCAAGAAGAACGCGAAGATTCATGGTCACAATGGTCTCACTGTTGGAGACTGCTTGCCAAGACAAATGGCAGCACTTCGCGATGGTGCACATGGTAATTAGACACCCTTAACAACCCCATTTCCCCATGAAGCTAGACTAATCTCTTGTAATAGGAGCTCCACAAGCTGGAATCGTTGGAGATAAGAAAGAAGGCGCCTATAGCATCGTGATTTCAAAGCACTATGAAGGATTCGATAAGGATGAAGGAGATATAGTATACTATTCTGCACCTGGTGCTAAGGAATCTATCATCAAGGAAGCCGATTCGGAAAACTCAGGTGTGATGGTCTTGAGACGATCAATGAAGACCAAGAAGCCAGTTCGTGTTCTAAGAAGCTCTAATTGTACTTGGGAAAATCGTCCTGCCGCTGGCATTAGATACGATGGACTATATCAAGTTACAGATGGCAATATCGAAACCAGTGGAAAGGGTGGCAAATTTTGGAGATTCACACTGAAGAGGCTGCGTCGGGTTGATGGAAGTGACCAGGTTCCTATCAATCTCAGTAGACCTACCAAGGAGGAAGTTGGTTTGTTTGAGAATGTTAAAGGTGGCTATTAAAAGGTACTTGCTATACTTGGTCTACGGGGAGTTTTTGAGGAGTTTGGCTTGTGCTAGGAGATACCAAGTGCTTTAATCATCGGGCTGAAAGAAGGTTTTATATCAGGAAGTAGTATGGGGTACAGGAGATTTAATTTCGATTAGTTTGGAATTACATAGTACCTGATATAGCGTAACAATAGGAAATAGAATCATATGCGTATTTTTGCTTTTAAATCCTGGCATTCTAGACTCTCCTAATTCTCACGATGTGTATCTCTTTGTGCTGATTAGACTTGGTAAGATGTATACAAAAGCTATATAGGACTAGAAGGTATTATTATTCTATCTACCCCCTTCATATGAAGGGGAATCTTACGCACATAGTGCTTATATTAAATGGAGCGTGTGTCATGGATTGGTTATAACTCTACATAGTAGGTTTGATGTTGATCAAACTACTTATACCCTTTTGGGGTTACTTGGCCGAGTGGTAGAGTACTTGGTGCCGTGACAGCGTGATATAATATCACGTGTATTTCACGTGCTTCAACCACTTTGAGATAGATGTGAAAATATTATGTTAGAATATATTATCATCTCCATTTATACAAATGAAATTCTTCAATGTCGAATATCTTTTTAATAATTAGCTAGACTATTATCTAAGATCAATATCTATACTCATTACATAACTTTTATAAGTCTAGTTTCTTCTGAGATAGTATTCCTCTATCTTATAATTATTATAATAATAGAGCTCTTCTTACTCATCTAGAGTTTAGTAGTCGTTGATTGTTTTGAATTGGTTATTAGATTGAAACTATAATCTCAGGATTTCTTTCGTATTTGAGTAGTATTTATTTGAAAGATAAGAGTGATATGTGAATAGTTTTAGAGATAGTTGGTTTATACTTTATTCATAATTATCTCTTTCTACTGGTGAGATATCGAATGCATGACACATGAGTAGTGTGGAGGTAATATATACTTCGAAAATCATTTCGATAGCACTAACTAGAGAAAATATATTATATCTCGGATATCTTTTTCTGTAGAGTAGGATATGAATACGTACCTATATAAAGAAATTCACAAGGATAAGATTGTTTATCAGATCTGGCTTGCCGTAGGTTCTGATCTTGAAAGAAAGATTGAGAATAGAATTGATTATTGTCCTGTAGTTGTTAGTTGTTGGTTGTATGTGTGTATTATTCGATGGATAGATAGATGAATATGTTTTGGATAACTTGTGATATATCCATGAAAAAGATAGAATAAGTCTCTTCTTCTCCTTCTTCTTCTTCTTCTTCTTCGTTATCTGTATTAGAATGACTGCTTGCAGAGGTATAAAAAAGAGTATTTATATCGATGGCAGGCCTACAAACTATATAAGTATTGAAAGTGGAAAGTTTCGTCACTTTGAGAGCCAGTTTCCCTCCAAAGTGCTTTCCTATTGTTTCAACTGGACGTGGGGTCATGAAATAGAATTGTAAAATTGTCATTGTCAGATGGAATACGCTGTTGAAGCTTCCGTCTGCGATTGAAGCCGATTGGACCTATTGAAGGCCAGAATATGTGGTAATAGAAGAGGAAGATAGGAAGCTTGATGAGGCACAGTGTCGCTGGACCGGTGAGTTGCATGAGATAGGCTGGCTGTGAAGAAGTTTAGCGGTAGGGTTATATGTTTGCTGGAGAGATATTTATTTCGATGAAGGGATCTTCAACGAACTCTGTGAAGTTGGATGATTCGGGACCGGTGGATGCAGCAATGCTAATAACATATGGTACAGTTGATCGTTTGATACTAAGCTATATACCAAATATCCACACGCTCCATGATAATGTGTACCATATCAGCATTGCAATAATACCATTGATGTAGCTAAATAGTTAAACAGATCGCTGTAGTATAATCTAAAGTATTCAGAAGACTATCCCCCTTCGATTTAGGAAATCAGCGGATAGTTATATCTACAAACATTCGTTGGGTCCTACTTCCTCTTCAATGCTCGCAGAGGGGGCAATTTCTCCTTTGAGTAAAGCGTCTCCAGATCTACAGATACCCATTAGAAACCCTAAGAATATACTTCTTTAGCCAGATTACACCCACTTTTTTTTCTCTAAGACTGACAGTGGGCAACTGCGCCGCTAATACACCTGATGAATTATACTCAGCTCGTATAGTTCTTCTGAGGTAAAGTTTTGAATTATAGTATTCAACTCTTATAATTCCAAACTAGTAAACAATTTATCTCCTTCTTAAATTATAGATGACTATCATCTCAATGTACATGTGCCTTTCTACTTAGATCTTGAGCATGTAGTTATTTAGATGTATAGTACTTCGCTGGAAGATCTGAAATCTGTAGGCAATCAAGCAAAGTCTCGCGCTGCGTGATTGGATACGTAGGTATAGTATAGCATACTTGACTACTTAGGATTCAAGACTATACTGTTTAGCCTACTATCTGGATGTGAAATATATCCTTTCACCCCCTGGGCCGATGTTATGGCTTGCCAATCAAACCCACTCGAGAGCCCCAAACTCCGAATATATATGGCAAATTATTAGTCTTTCTCATCTTCCCGACCGGGAATACAAATTCTAGAAGCAGTAAACTAACAATTTTTCGCATCTAACACTGGTAAATCTTATCCTTGCTGAATCCCAACTCTCCAAGGATTCCTTGACTCCCATTGCGCTCTCCCAGGAGCGATGCTTCCATCGCCGGCGGTCCGCATACAAACTCCTTCTCAGGCTCATTCGAGGTTTTGGATAACGCGTCCTTGATCAGTTCTTTCGTGACTCGGCCCTTGTGGAAGACCGGGTCTGGGCTGGGGTGAGTAACGGTGTAGACGACGCTGAAGCGATCCGGGTGAGTCTTTGCAATCTTGTCAATTTCGGAGCGGAAGAGGGCTTCCTCATCGTTGTTGATGCCGAACAGAAGGGTTACTTTGGTCTTTTCCGAGGGATTGGAGAAGATGCCCCTCAGGAGTTGAGCCATGGTGGTGATACCTCTAGTTATAATGTTAGAGCTATGCTGGACAGGACGGAATCGGATGTCCGAGTACTTACGCCCCACCGGCAATCATAACAATGTGATTGAATTCATTCTGCTTCCACTTGTACCCGCCGAGAGCTGCGAGAATAAACAACGAATCCCCCGGTTTGAGGGAATGGATGTGCTGGCTTGCCTGGCCTCCTGGGTAACGTTTGATTACCAGATCCACATAGCCAGGTGCATCTAAGATTTCCAGTTAGTTTGAATTTTCAATCGGACGGAGACAGCAGCGTACTTAGATCGCTGATCGGTGTGTAAGGTCTGACTACCGGACGCCATTGGTCAGCCTAAAAAGAGAATCGAGTCAGTATTGCTATATCACAATAGGAACGACGGTAACTTGTGGACTTGATTGGAGTCAACAGTGGCATTTCAAAAAGAAGAAAGCCGCATGATAATACGAACAGGTTTTGTGAGGGTTAAAAGAGAGGCTGCAAGCTCATGTGTCAGCAAGATACTAGACTGATTCTGGGGAGCTCTCAAAGCATACAAATTAAGGATAAGCCGCTGACTGAATCTTCAGTAGGCAAGCTGAACCTAAAACGACTCGAGTCGTGATTCAATTTCTCGACGCTGTGTAGCTTTAACGAAGTGAAAGCTGGACCTCTTCCAAAAGTCTTTGGCCCTGGCTGCTGGTTACTCGTGCCTTGTTCGGTTTTTTTGTCTGAAATCGAGTAGTAGGTGAAGCCTCCAATTGTTGCGGTCACAGCCGCGAGGGCCAACGTATTCTGCTGGCTGCGTAGCACAGTGTGCGATGGTCTTGTGAAGATTTTGTTGAACATAATGTTAGTGGAGTAGCGGGTGACTAGAGTTGTGATGTGAGGGTGTATTTTGGTCGAAGTTTATATTATGTGCAGATGAATGGTCGAATGGTATTGGGTTTCAATAAACGGAGTTTGCAGTAATATGAAGAATGGAAAGGGAAGGTCTTTTTTACAAATATATATAATATATAATATATAGTCATGCCATCAGTAGAGCCTTCATACGATTTCGCTAACCTGAGCCGGTCTTTCGGACTTAGAGCCCGGGTAGAGTCCGCGCATGTCTCATGATTTTTCGGCGAAGAAAAAGAAAAGATATGTCCATACCGAGTATGAATGTACCGTCGTGCCATAGCAACAAATATGACGAAGGCACACAGCATGAGAGAGCACAAATATTGCGTGTGCATTGCATATAGAGCCTGAAACAAGCTGGCAAGGTAGCGAAGGCAGCTTGTAGCTAAGCGCGCTCGAAGACGAGAGAGCATGCTCTGCGCACCCTCTCTTTCCCTTTCGCGAGCACATAGTTTTGAAAAGCTTTATCAATCGTATATTTTTCCCCATTATTTAATCATATATCTAGCCAATTAATATTTCTTTAATTAGTGTATAATCAGTTTATTTAAGCCTGGATATTTTTATATGATTTTGGGATTTATTTAGATTAATATTGTCAGATTGTTGATAATTATGAATTGTGCACTGGAACCCTTTCACTACCTATTACTTTCAGTATTTCTTACTAACATTAGTTTCAAGTACATCCAATTTGTCGAGACCAAACGTATGGACACGTACGCCTTCTTACGGCAGATGTGTCGACTGGCTTAATTCTTGGTGTCAATCAATTTGCTGTTTATTCTTCTCGATGATGACCGTGCCTAATGCGAAACTCGAGATTGATCGTCAATCATCCACAGCAGATACGTGGCAGCGAATGAGAGTCTGTAAGAGGTCCTCCTAGAATTTGTGCGTGGTTATACATTGTTTATTACTGGAACAGGTACTGCAGAGTACATAACAAGTGTTGAGATTTACTATCTTTTTGCGGTAGTTGCTGGAGCATTCACTGTAGAGTTCATAACAAGTCTCTTATCCGCCGATGTTGATGGATTGGTAACTCTAAGCCATCTGCCAGTGTAGGGCCCAGCATAAAAAAGCTCTGCTTTTTCGTTTTGGTAATTTGTGTTTCTTGAATGATGTTTAAAAGACAAAATATATATAAATGCCATAGCTCTCCTCTGGCACCTCGTTTGTATAGTTCGAGCTTCCTAGCAGTCTATTTAATTTCGGTCTGAGTACGATCGGGCAGTCGATACTCTTTCTTACCATGCCTGTAAGATGTTTTCAGTCCCATGGTTTCGTCACTGGTGCTGTCATCCCATTCTAGTCTCACGACATTATAAATAAGCCTTAAAAAAGATGAATCCTCTCAGAAGTCGACTATATCTATTTAATGAGAGCTTTTCAAGTGCGTATTGAACATGGTAAACTCCTGTGTTGATGCTGTGCGTCATTTCTGTTTGTGCATATGCTCTGGCTATTGACCAATACTAGCTCGATGGTTAGAAGTCCCTCAATTTCCCATTTATATATGTACGAGACGTTTTTATCGAGCCAATTTGCACTACAGTCATGCAGCACTCTCACACGAATGTCCTTCAGGTCATCCAGGGGAGTTTTCTGTTTTTTTTTTTAATATAAAAAAAGCACCGAGCGAATGCTCTCGTAAGAAGCTTTGTGCTATGCATAAGCTCTGTCAGGGCTGTTCTTATCTTTGAACCCGAGGGAGGAGACTAGCAGCTTTGGCCGGTGCTTGCGAACCAGCGAGCTCTGTAGGGGATAACAAATAGAAAGAGGAAGACGTACCACTATCGCCCTGGTGCGTTCTGCCCAGACCACGCTATTCGCGAGCTGGAATACATAGGTGGAAGATGAGACATTCGCCAGAATAGGTTCCCAGCTGTTGTGGTAGCTTTTTTCGGTGATATTGAGCACGTTGAATGTCAGATTGAGGTCTATACGGCCGCATCTGAGAATAGGTTTGAGTGGAAGTGGTAGGCAATGTTGAGTAACTCGACTCAAGTGACAGCTACCGGATACCAATCTGCCTGAAACATAGAAATTGGCTGCTAGAGGAAAACCTAAGTATAGCATTCAACAGAGATAACTGCATGGCTCAACTGGTTTCTTATTCAAAGAATCTCTATTTTGGATAGCAATTGGGGTAAATTTGAGATTGTTATAAATGAATGACTAAAGTTGATAGCTACCCGATCTCGTCTTTTATATCCGTGATATTTCTATCTTCTGCATTTTTATTCATATGCCAAAGTATTGTACCCTATTGAGCCATTTCGACTACTCTTTTATCCCGTCCGCCGAAAAGCTGTAGTCTAGGAGGTGACGACCACTATATTCCAAGGACTCTAGGGTTTCAACCTCATTTCCATTGACATTAGTAACCGGAGTAGATGGTTATGACTGTAGTTCCTCCAACGATAATATTCTGTCAAGTTGGGGATAAGGAGGACGCTATAATAATACTTGAACACCTGTGTAGGTGATATATATTGATGAGAATTTAGGATAATTGTTGTGCCACTACACCCGTCTGACTGCTATACTTGAGCATCTCACTAGTATATTTATATAATATCATATCCCAATATAGACTACTATATAATACTAGAATCTACAATATATATAACTTCAAGGTCCTTTGATCATACGATTACCTTATAATATCTATTATAACATCTTTAGCGACACCTGATAAAAATGTAATACTCAGGTCACTTCATCTCACAGTACAAATATCTCAGCTCAAAAGCATATCTTCAAAGCCACATCTTCAAGAAAGAGCAATCCATAGTCCCAAAATTCCCCCACCACCGACCAATCCTGCCCTAACCCAATTCAACGCTGAAAATTTATCCAAAAGACTCCTCATCTTCTCATCATCAGTCTCCGAACTCTCTTTTTGCGTCTTTTCCTGAGGTCCGCTAAGGTCTGTGAACTCGGCCGCTTCTCCATCACCATTAACAGAATCTTTCGCACGTCTCTCTTCCGATCCACTCCCTTCTACCTGGGACTTCTCACTCCTTGCACCACCCATCTCCACATTCATGCTTATAAGCGCGAAATTCGTGGGTAACATCACAAAAGAAGTAAACGGCCCGATACTGATACTCAAAACTGCTGCAGCCAAGTATCCGTTGATCGTTCTGCTATTACTGACGACTTTTAATAACTGTAGGGCGCTCTGGCCCGGCGCCAGGGACTCATAGGCTAAGTAAATAAAGCCTGCGCTGGAGAGGGCTGCGGCTTCCGGGAAGAGATGCGAGCCTCGAGAGAAGAGCCAGCGGATTGATGGTAGAGCGCGGGATGCTGGTTGGGATCTTAATTCGGGAATGTTGAACAGGGAGAGGGTTGCTATTCCTCCCGAGGCAAGGAGAGAGCTGGAAATACTGAGAGTTTGAACTATAGCGGTTGAGAACATGATTGGAAATTGTCAGAGTTGTTAATTGTGCATTTTTTATGTTCACTGGTATCAATCGGATGGGTTATATTATTTGAATTCCATCAAAAATGATGTCATCGGTATCTATAAGGCTGAGTGGGCTAGAACCCAGAATGACCGAAGACGGACAATGAAAATGTCCGACGACTATTCATTCTTGCGGACATTGATTAAGATATGGGCAACAAATTGATAGAAGAACACGAATCAATACATTGCTCTAATTGGTTTAATATACGATAAGACTCTACGAAATCTGTCACTTCATCTGTAATAATCCCATACTTGTGATGGTTCGATCCCGCACCGTCCTTTGCTTTTCATTGGTTTTCGTCAAGAACCGATGCGTGGCAGTCTTGATAATGTGAGCTTGGCAATTGCGGTATTCTTGAATTCGCATCAAGATTCTTTTATTACTTTACCCCCTTCACACCATTACACCCAAGAGACCTCTTAACAAGAAACGATAACTCGCGCCAACTCCAGTTTTGATCTCGTGAATCTCCAGTGATAATCTGATAGACCCTTTCTTGTAGAAACCGCTGAAATCAGATTTTAAGTTTATATGAAGCACAACCCTCTCGATTATCAGAATACAAACATGCCCCCCAACTCTACCCCAGGTACTTCCAGTGACGATGACATTGACTCAATCCCAACAGCTCGAACCCATTCCTCGAAAACCTCCAACAGAAATCGCACTGTGCCAAAGGCAGGAAGTATCACGGAATACATCCCAGTTGGCAAGGTTCTTGCGTTATTTTTAATCGTTCTTTTTTTTAATTACATGAAAGCTATGATTACTGGTCCAGCCCTTTCTCTCGATTCCGATAGTTCTACTATCGGGGCATCCACTGCTACAATCAAATCTACCAGGTATACATCTAGCTCTACCGCCTTCTCTAATCAACGCTCTCATGAAAACTCTGATGACTCAAGCTCAAACCCTTTGCCCAACTTTACCTACGTAATCCGCGCGTCCTCATCTGGGAAGTTCCTCGCTTCAAACTCAGGCGCTGTTACTTTAGTTGGCCCACGCTCTGGAAAGAATCCCAGCGTCTACGTAAGTATACATCTCCCCAGTCCCCACTTCCACTGTTTCACGCTGAACTAATCCTCGATGATAGTGGAAATGCATCGAAATCAAAGGATGGCTCCATTTTCAGAACACCGCTTCCGGCTGTTTCCTGGGACACAATTTCTGGGATGATATAGTTTGTACTGCAAGCGTGGCCGATGGATGGGAGAGAGTTACTACAAGAAATGTACCAGAGGGAGGATATTATCTGCTATTAACGCATTGGGAAAGATTGTGGAAAGTTGGAATCAAAGGGGGAAAACTGGCGAAACTTGGGGAAGGGGAGACTGGAGGATTTTCGTTCACCGGGGAAGGGGAAGGCGATGTGATCGCATGGGAGTTTTTTAGGATTTAGAGACGCTTGCCTTCGCTATTCTGCACAGCTGATGCCTTCATGGATGTACACACGATCTTGAGAGTTGGTAACAGTTGCATAGTCTCTAAAGACTTTTCGATTTCACAAATATAAATCTAGATTCTCAAGAAACCGCCAAGTGTGACGCGTTATCTTAAAAGAGCTGCAAGAGCGCATTATGATTTATCCCTAGGATGCACAACTCCAGAATCAATAGCCTAACGCTCGTGAAGCGCATATTTATACTGGCTATGTACACGTGACTGGATCTGATCCATTACACGAAGCATGCCTCTCAAGCTCTTAAAACAGAGCTTCAAACGCTTCTCACTAAAGAAGAACAATGTCAAAAGACTCTACAATCTCTCTTTTCTCTTTGCGCCAAAGCATTAATTATTGAACTTTTCAAAGCCCTGTCCTTTATCAAATCGGAATCTGTTTCTCTCTGCAACGCCCTGAAAGCTACTATAAAGTGCCAGGTTGCCTTCTAATTAGTGGCGAAATTCTATGGAATACAAGCCAGCCTCTGCCAGAGAAGCACGCTGGCTTAAACATTCAAACAAGCCCTCTTAAAAGCCGACCCTCATATGCAGCAGCCCTTGCCAAACACGCTGAACAACCTACATTAACCTCTACTGCCCATGCTCCTCTGTACAAAAAAGAAAAATCGAGAGAGGATAAAGATACTAAATTTTTCATCAGATTTGGTGGAAACATTAAGTGGAAAGCTCGGAAGACATTTGATATCTTGGTGTCCTTGTAGATACAGCTTCATGCGTAAATCACTCAACCTATTAAAAGAATAGATGCAGTCCCTTCAGGGTTCGCACTAGTACGCTCCTACTAGACCACTCAGCAACCTTCTAAGCACTACTTGAAGAGGATAAAGTTGAAGCCGGGGACAAGCGGACCCAGGTAATCATTTCCAGAGTCTCTACTACAAGATGGGATTTAATTGAAAAACTGAGAAGATCGTTAAGCAAGAACTCGCTTCTGAGATTGCTATCCACACTGGACAAGCTCCTATCAAGGCTTACTTCAGCAAGTACAATAAGAATGGCTGTTATACTGCTACTGTTACAGCCTGGTTCAAGCCAGAAGCAGCCAGAAAGAGAAGCGATACTGATTGGAGCAGAGGTATTTATCCGAATTTCGCCACCTAAATAGAAACCTGTTCTTCAGTGCAATAAGTGTGGAAGCTTCCATAATCCGGAAATATGTACAAGGTCGCAAAGTTGCTTCATCTGCGCAACTACAGATCATCGCACAACTGATTGTTAGGAAGCTGGACCTTACACCGACGAAGAATAATATACAAATAACAAAGCTCCTTGGTCACGTGATGCGACTCGTACAAAAGATTTAACCGGGACCACCACGGCTTGATTTTCTCGCACAAGTTTGGGGTGAGTAAAAAGAAGCACAACACTGTACTTTCTTTAACAATATGGGTTAGAGTTCTAATGAACTTTGACTACAATTACCTCAGATTGAACCCCAGACGGACTACACCTTATTTACACCAATCACAAAAATACCGATTACACCGGAAATCGGTACTTGAGGGCCCCCGCGTACAAGCTCGCTTTCCATTTTGTGTGGAGAGAAGTACCTCACCGCCTGGTAGTTCGGGCGTGGACTACTGCCGGCGTCCAGTTGGGAAAATGTTACGTCGGACTTCGGACTCTGTCAAAATAGTAGTAGTGCTTGAAGCAGGATATGAGTAAGAGTATTAAACAAATCATTTCAGCAGCATTTTCTTGGCATCCAGATAGGATATATGTTCTATCGACTATATCAATATCGACAATGCTGCCTCAAAATCTGTCTCTGTCCTTTGACAATATCACAACCATAGTCGTTGTGGCTGCCGCAATCTCTACTGTAGGTATCTAGGTAGGGATAGATCCCTTTTCCCTTTATCCACTGTGGCCAAATACTCTTGATGGTTTTAGTTTTTGATGTTCTTATACACATCTAGATTATATTGTACAATGTGTTTACTAATCCCTTGTCTCGAGTACCGGGTCCTTGGTATACGAAATGGACATCGGGTGTTCTAAAGTATAACATTATCAATGGTAGGAGAGCTTTATATGTTCACGACCTCCACTGCAAATATGGTAAGTTTTCATCCAAGGCAATATACGACTTTGGCCATGCGTATACATTGCTCTCTTGTGCAGGTTCGATTGTCAGAGTCAGCCCGATTGAAGTCCATATTTCCGATATTGCAGCCACAAAAAATATCCATAATATCAAGAGTTCTTTCATAAAGTCGCCTTGGTATAGGTCGTTCACTCCTCCAACTGTCTTGAATGTATTCAATACTAGCGATGTTGAATTTCATCGACATCTCCGACGCCTCCTTTCATCGCCTATGTCTGATTCATCGCTTAAACATGTCGAAGTTTTCATTCGTCGGAATTTAGACCTCGCAGTGAAAGGTATTACCGAGGAAATGTCACAACGAGGTGCAGCGGATGTTTTTAAGTGGTGGATGTTCATGGCGACGGATGTGATTGGAGAACTCAGCTTTGGCGAATCCTTCAAGATGCTGGAGTCTGGTAAGGTAAGTGCTGCTCCTTTCTAACGCATGTTCGTGCATCTCAAGGTGTTAGTTCTTAACAAAAGTCGCAGAAAAACCAATATATTCTGGATCTCGAAGCAAATGGGCGTGCCGGAGGTATTCGAGGCACCTTCCCATTTATGGTAAAGGTATCCAGAGTGATCCCAATACCTATTTTCGAGGCGGCAGCTGCTTCTTCAAAGCGGCTACGACAATACGGGGAAGAATCGATTCAGCGATCGAAAAAAGTGGCTGCAGAGATGGAATCTTATCCAATGCTTCTTAAGAAACTTTTTCGCCGCGATGAAAACGGGCTGTCTGATAAGGACATTTTAGACAACGCAATGGCTTTCATCATTGCCGGCAGCGATACGACAGCCAACACTATGACGTACCTGACGTGGGCTGTTTGTAAATATCCTCAAGTGAGAGATGCATTAGTGGAAGAGCTCCGTTCTCTTCCGCAAGGCTTCACTGAACAAGATCTCCGTGGCTTGACGTGCCTGAACAATGTTATCAAAGAAACTTTGCGATTATACTGCGCCGCACCGTCCGCTTTGCCCCGTATAGTGCCAGCAGAGGGCGTTGAGTTTCTTGGCCATAAATTGCCAGGAGGAACGACTGTATCCACCCAGGCCTACACCTTGCATCGCAAACCGGAAATTTTCCCAAATCCAGAATCCTTTGAGCCTGATAGATGGACGAATCCCTCAAAGGAAATGAAAGATGCTTTTATGGCTTTCGGTGGTGGATCACGAGGTTAGTTCTGACACTATTAATTGTCTTGATACAGAGTCAAAGTGCTAATAGTCAAATATAGTCTGCTTAGGACAGCACCTTGCTGAAATAGAACTTCGCCTGGCCACTGCAATTTTCTTCCGTGCATCTCCTTATGCTAAAGTGTCCACACTTGATGGTATGAATGATGGAGATATGGACCCTAATATATTCTTCCTATTGTCACCAAAAGGTAAAAGGTGTTTAATCTCCAGGAAATGAATTTGAAATCTTTTTTATAAATCAGTAATCTTAGCGGTTACTTAATTGTTATGACCCAGGTCACATGGCGACTAAAGGGACCTTGGGCTCAGAGGGAAATCGCCCGGATTCACAGGTACCTTCAATAGAACCCTTGGCCAGCAACCATGTGACGTCCCACCAGTTCCTATCGCTCCCAGCGCTGGGACTTGATAGGAATAATGGGATAGCAACCCATAAAAAACTATGCATATTGCGTGTGCATTGTACGCAGGGCCTGGTACAAGATAGCGAAGGCAGCTAAGCGCGCTCTGGGGCGAGAGGGCACACTTCGCGTATTCCCTCTCCCCACCTCGCAAGTGCATAGCTTTTGATTATGTTTTCGGTTATATGAGTTTTGGTTATATAGCTTATGAGAATTGTTCCAATTGCTATTTGTTATCATGCTTAAGCTTGGGTTGTTTCATGTTGTGGATGTTATTTGAAAACATTTTTACTATTGTTTACAGTACTTCATACTGATAGAGAAGTTTCAAATGTGTTCTTATTTTTTTCAAAACAATCATTCTTTCTTGAATGAGAAGCAGAACGAGAAAATTTGTAAGAACGATTTCTTTCAGACACTAAATCTTTGCCTAATGCTGAAAAGATATCATTCTTCCAATGCATTCTTACGGCGGGTCAACTAGGAGTAATAGTATTGAGAATCTCATCAAATAATATCGAGATTCATGCAGGATGAGGCTTTTTGAACGCGCAAGAGATATACTTGATGATAGTAAAAATATCTTCATAACTCTTAATATTGAAAAGTACCCGATGAAGTAGGGTCTCGAGCCAGTTCTTTTTACACGATTGTAGCTTCAAACGTTCTTCATGCAGCCAGATTGCGCAAGGAAACACTGAAAAGTGACAGGGCATTAATAAGACCAGGAGGTCACCTTCTACTGTTGGAAACAACAAGACCATGGTCAATAAGTCAATCTGTGATGTGTGGCTTGGTCTTGACGATGGTAGGAAATACGCTCTTATAGTTGCAGAACGCCAATGAAGTACCCTGCTCCAGAATACCCGGTGTTAAGGATAACTTCAAGAGCCACTAGCGTGAAGCTAGACACTATATACCGACGATAGCGCAACATTTTTACTTGCCAAGTTGCTATCCAAATCAAACCACATCGTATAAAATAAACTACGAACAAGTTTATTTCTCCCCACGACTTCGCTTCCGCTGCAGTTACACCAAACTTCTGATATGACCTGGTGGACCGTTCAAGATGATCATCTAAAACACATATATCCAAATATTATAAGAAACCCCAATGCAGACGACAATCCCGAACCGACTCCACAATATCCGCGTCAAACTACTTCAGCCAGCAAGTCAGGACAGGGACTTCTCTTGATGACTCTCTCCATGACATGTTTATCCCGACATTTTAACTGTCCACCCTCCTACACACATACATCTACCTTTCAATGCTCACAATGCTCACAATATTCACAACACCTTTAGCGCACCCACAACAAAAAAGACCAACGCCGGGAAATCCGTCGTGCACGTCCTAACCATATGCATCCTCAACTAAGCCGCCATGGAAAACGTACTATTCCCCTCAGGAACATCCCCTTTAATCTCCGCCAACAACTTCAATGCTCTCTTCCCAAAAATCGCAACATGCGCCACACTAAACAGCAGACCCATCGCATACCACTTCTCCGCACCCGCTACTTTCAGCTGCGGACGCGCAACGAGAAGATTAAGCACCCCGAGAACACAAGTACCCGGATACCCGAGCAGAATCACCCAGCGACCCCGGCGTCCCCAGAGCTGGAACCAACTGGGCAGATGCACATTTGCGCGCGCCCGATATGTAGGCGTCATCCAGGTGCCGAGGAATATGTGCTCGTCGACTGCAAACATTAATACGGCGGTCGATGTGATCACGGGAAGGAGACGGAGGATGCGGAGAGAGGTATCGGGAATAGACATCGTGGTGAGAGTGATGCGCGTCTGTCGTTTGGGAAATTCTTACCACGCTTGGGGAATTACTGGTAAGAATTGATTTCTCTTGAAGTTGGTTTCGCTGGGTCATATATAAAGACTCGGTGCCATGTTTTAGAGTGTCGTATGATAGTCGGACTGTTGAATTGATCAGATACCGTTTCGATAGTAAGATATCAAATTGTGTTTCATTAGTTCCCATTCATGCTTACATAGGTATGATTATTGTTATACACGACATCTTATGTTCTCAGCTCAAGAACCCAGTAATCGAAAACCCCAACTTATTAGCAAACTATGACCAACTCTCGCAACTCTCGCAACATTATTCTCCAAATATCCAGCTGGCAAAACGCTAACGGAATACCATGCTCGGTGAGTAACACAACACAACACAACCTCTAGACTCTCTAATACATAAAAAACGACCATAAAGCCACCCACCCTATTTGACCATCACAAGATAACCTCACCAAAACCATCCTCATCAATAATACTCCTTCAAGAGAAAACAAACACTATAAATTCCAAAGCGCGAATACAGCACCATCATCGTTCCGGTCAAAAGAGACCTTTCGATCGTAAAAGGATTATATTGCAATTAAGTATCAGAAACGCAATTACTCCGCTCTGAGGGATAGACCAATCGCAGAAGATGATTTCTCAAAAATGGTTTCTCAGGAATCATCAATAAATCCTCCCATCCATCATCTCCAGCAACCAAATCTCACTCAACTCACTCAACTCACTCAACTCACTCACTCAACTCACTCAACTCACTCAACTCACTCAACTCACTCAACTCACTCAACTCACTCAACTCACTCAACTCCACACCTCCCAGTACCCAACAATCTCACCGCATCATAGTAGACCCCATCAAACCCCCCATCAAAACCCCCCCAGGTCAACCAACCAACCAACCTCAGATCAACCAACCCCAGATCAACTTCCATTAATAATATCTCTCTCTCGACTACGCCACCAGCACGACGACCATTATCAACTATACCTACCTACCCATACGAACGATTCCAAACTCGAATAGCCCGCCAATTATACTCTCGCTACCATTTCGATAGCCGGGATTCGTTTTAGTTTTATCTTCTGTTGCACTTCAACACCTTGCGTAGAGAGTTAGCAACTTTGCCTCGAGATGTTATTTGATTTGATTTTATATATGGCACTTTGAGCAAATCTTCTATTTCGCTAGCCCAATACCCTTGTGTTTCTCTTGGGCTTTGATTTTGATGAGTACACCTTCCTCGGTCCGGACACTACAAGATCTCTTTTTGAGCGAATTCGCGCTGTATAGGTGCACAAAATCTCATATAAATTCTAGCAAGTTATAGATATAGTTCCCTCCTCATTCTACGTAGACGTTCAGATATACATAAATATACATCTGCCCCTCCACTAGTACTTCATCCTTAGAAGTACATTAAAGTTCACTATTTACTCATGAAGATCTCCTCCCATCTCATATTCATCCATCCACATTCAAATCATACATTAAAATTCCAATTTCTCGTCAACATAGCCATGAAAATACTTTTCGTCTCCCTTCTCCCTTCTCATCTAAATTTAATTAAACCATCCGTCCTCTAGAAAAAGATTCTACCTCGTAATATATAAGCCGCTATAAATAATCCCCAAATTTTATGCAAGAAATGAATGAGCTTTGGTATCTAATGTCCATCAATGATAACCAAGTACATGTATGTACTATGTGCAAAATGTTGTGGTATCGAAAAAAAAAGGTGATGCAACGCGATGCAAATCAATGCAATGATTAACGACGATTGAAGTTGAAATATCTCGACTATTCGCATTGTCAGTAAATGTTTTTGGAGAGAGTGAGATGAAAAAGGAGTAACTTACAGCCAAGAAAAGAATGATCAAATTGCTTCCAATGAACGCCAAAAAGATACCCAAATCTCTCCATCTATTGCTAAAGTCCAATGCGAGTGGCTCGTAGAACTGTTCTCCATATTTATAGGCACAGTATTCACAAGCACTTGTCGCGTTGTTGACAATATATCCGATACCTCCGCTTGAAAAGTAATTCTCCATATACTTCCCGCATGTTTGACCTGCAGGAGCGGTGAAGCGACTTAATTCTGCAGAAGTACATTTCACTTCTCGACCTTGAAGTTCGGTGACGACCATTCCACCAATGAGACGAGTGAAAGGATCGAGTTGGTAGAGCCATGCACGCCAGAACTTGGGAATTTGATGCTTGGGAATGGTGACACCGCATAAGAGAGCAAAGGTAATAATGATAAAGGGGTTGACAAGGGCGGAGATGAATGGGGATGGAGTAAGAGCTGCGACCATTTGACCGAGGGTGACGGAAAAGAGTTCTGTGATCAGAATCATGAAGAATTGGTAACCGGCACGACTAGACGATGTCTGGAAACCAGGCATATAGTAAAGCGGAAGGAAGAAACCAACAGCGCAAAGAATCGAGTAAGGCATCTCAGCTACGACCAAAGATGATGCGAAGGCGAATTGACTGTACATCTTCTAAGAAGCTTCACGGTAGTAAATCATACGAGATAAAGCGTATTTAGGTTCGACTTGAGCGAGAATAAGTGCTGGAAGAACGGTGACTTGGAAGATTACGAATACACGATATTGCAATGAAGCCTTTGAATCGTCGAGATTCAAGTAAGCAAGACCGGTGATAATGGCGATGATAACGTGATTGAAGAGACGAGTGAAACCGTAATTGGGGGATCTCCAGAAAGCCAAGTTGGTACGTGCTTGAACGACTCTCAATTGATGCATTAATGGCGTGGCAAATTCTCTCTCGTCATCGTGAGTAGTCTCGCCAACCTCGGCGAGACGTTGTGTCTTCATTTGAGAAATACGATCCTTGATGTTGGCAAGTTCAGGCGAGTCAGCAAAAATATCAGCCCAGTCACGATCTCCAATCCTGGCGGCTTGACCAGCTCCGATAGCGTCAAGCATCCACTCAGCGGGGTTAGTATCAGAAGGACAGTCAGCTCCATGTCTGTGGAAGTAGTCGAGGAGTACGTGAGCATCTTTTCCAATGTTACCAAAATAGACACATCTTCCTCCACGTTGAAGCAGGAGCAATCGATCGAAGTTCTCGAACAATGCTGCGTTAGGTTGATGGATAGTACAGAGAATAGCTTGTCCAGCGTTTGCCAATTTCTTCAAGAAACGAACGATGTTAAAGGCACTTTGAGAATCAAGACCGGAAGTAGGTTCATCCAAGAAAAGTAACAATTCAGGCTTTGCAGCCAATTCGACTCCGATGGTGACACGTTTTCGTTGTTCGACAGCAAGACCATTTTCAGGATCTCCAATAATTGCATCGGCCATATCTTCCATCTCAAGGAGACTAAGAATTTCCTCGACGTAGGCGTATTTCTCGGCTTGTGGAACGTGGAATGGTTGACGGAGATCAGCAGAAAATCGAAGTGCTTCACGGACAGTTGCAGTACCCTCGTGGACATCAAGTTGTTCGGCGTATGAAGTTCCTCTTTGGAAAGAGTTACCTGGCTTAATACCATCGACAAGAACATCACCAGAAATAACACCAATATTCTTTCTCGAGGCCAAGACATCCAAGAGTGTTGTTTTTCCGGCACCCGAGGCTCCCATAAGCGCAGTCAATTCACCTGGTCGAACGTAACCAAAAATGTTATTCAAAAGGCGCAATTCTCCAGCTGGAGTTGGAACATCATAATTCAATCCTTCCCAAGTCAAGACTGCCTTTGAGCTGATGTTGATTTCCGATTCTTCTTCATCACTCTTTGTGGCACGACGTTGATCACGCTTGGCAGCCAATGCTTTGTTAAGCTCCTCACGTTCCTTGTTTGGCTTCTGATAGACTTTTGCGGCGTTTCCACCGGCACCGAAAGACACCCACTCACCGAGGGTTGCGTTTGTGAACAGGAAGCCGGCAATCAAAACAATGATGATACCAAAGTTTCTCCATAGATCAGAAGGCTTGTAGTCAAATCCTTGAGTGATGTAGTCGCCACCATTAACAATGTCTGATCCAGCAACACTGCCGGGCAGGGTACAAACTTGGTGGTCAAGATTATCGTAGCCTGGACCATATGGCACAAGATAGGCACCAGTACAGGTCAAATTAAGACGACTGAACTCATTCTCCATCAAAGCGGAAAATCCAAGACCGAGAGCATTAATCCAGTAAATCCATCTGATCCAAACCTTTTCACTTTGATATTGAATGAGATAACCAGATGTAATGACGAAAAAGGTAATGATCGTGGCAGCAAACTTAATCGCGTAATCAAAATCAGGGCAAAGACATCCAACTGTTCTAAAAAAGAGTGTTATGGCCAAGTAACCACTGAGAATGATCAGGTAGAATGTGAAGAATGCACCAGCATCTCTCACCAGTCCGCACATAAAGTACACGATGATGGAGAATATCAAGATTTGAGCGGCAGCGAACGCAGTATCGACGATGATCTGAGCAATCCAGAGTGCGGATGGACGATGAAACGTGTAAGACCTGTGCTTGTTCACAATAGGTCTGCCCATCATAGTAGATGCCAATTCTGAGAATGCTTGGAAAGCATTGAACAATAACGAAATGAAGAGTAAACCACCTCTGGTGAATGCACCAGCAGAAGTCTTAGGCAAGTTAAGCCATACGGTACCCAATACAATAGCAACAGTAATACTAGTAATCCAACTGACAACCAAAGAGAATTTGTCTTGCCACTTGATCAGATATTGTCTTTGCATCAAAGCCCAGATCTGCAAGTAGTAAGGAATCGAATATACAGAAGATTTTGAAGCCCCCTTGCGTTTGCTATCAGCTATTGCAACCTCGAAATCGTCATGAATTTGCTTGTCTGTGGCAACTTGTCTTTTGTAAGCGTCCATTTCCTCGCTCAAGCGAGTAGAGAACTTGGATTCCAAGAAAGCTTGGGCCAATGTCTCAGGGCTGTGTGGAGAGTCTGCAGCAGAGCGACCAGTTGCATACTCGCGCTCGAACTCATCGGTGCAACCTGTCAAGAAATCGGGTGTAGTTTGACGGGGCTTCTCCTTGAAGCCAAGACCTTCGAAATAGCCTCTAGCTTCAGATGTTGGTCCAAAGTAGACTTCTCTTCCGTCATCGATAACCAAGACTTTGTCGAATTGCTTGTAGATATTCTCACTTGCTTGATACAATGAAACAAACGTGGTAGTCTTGTAGATATTGGTCATAACACGAAGAGATTTCGCATAATCGAGTGCAGTTGAAGCGTCAAGTCCTCTTGTACTGTTATCCCAAGCTAATACAGTGCCGCTTGTGATCATCATTTCTGCAATAGACACACGCTTTCTCTCTCCTCCAGATACACCTCTAACAAAGGCATTTCCCACAATGGTATTCCGGGTGTGACTGATGTTGAACATTCGAAGAAGGGTATCGATTACTTTTTCCTTGAAGTCGGCCTTCGACATTCCCAGAGGACGCTTCCCTGGAGTTTTGGTGTCAAGGGCAAAACCTAATGTTTGACCTACAGTAAGGGTTGGGTGGTGAATATCGTCCTCTTGATTGTAGACAGCTTCTCCCCTGTATTTCTTCGAGAATTCTTCAGCGGTGAAAGGGCCATAAAGTATCTCACTAAGTAAATTGTGAGCAAGCGTCTAATCATTTTTCAAAAAGGAAGAACTATTGTATGTCACAGTGAAATGTGATATGCGAAGGGTGGGAAATCAGGAGAATGTGAGTCTTACCCATCAACACCAGTGTACCCGAATCTTTGATTTGCAATAACCTTCAAGAAAGTTGTGCAACCAGATCCAGGTCGTCCAAGCACAAGGACCATCTCTCCAGGTTTCATTACACCCCTGAAGTCCTGCAAAATCTTTACTTCTCTGCCTTTCTTGCCTACACCAAATATTTTCATTGCAGTCTCAACGACATTGATGAAACTAACAAATGCATCTGGGAATGTCTTGACTAAATTCGATACTCCTCCTGTTCCGCGTACGGTAAGTCCTTCCCATACCACTCCGATATGCTTTGATCGAATACCAGATTCTACTTCTGCTTGTCTGTTGCCTCGGAGGGTATCCTCCAAGTTGAATTGCTCCTCCTCGGCTTCAGAAACGGATTCTGCTGACTTTTCTACGTCCTTCTCATCGGCAGTCTTAGTCCTCGATCGTGTTCTGGATAACGCCTTGCTCTTGGTACTGATACCTGACAGCTCTCGCTGAAGTTGGGCGAACTCGGACTCTGCAGCTTTAACATCGTTCCCCTGATTGGTACTGACGAAACCATTAGGGTTGGCGTTCCGTACATTTTCTCGTTGAGTTTCGGAGTCTTCAATTGATGGGCGAGCAGTATTGGTGGTTGCGCCTATAGACTGCGTCTCCTCTTTGTCTTTCTCCATGGTGGTGTGTATCAATGACAAGGGTGGCTAAAATGTGTATGATATAACAAATGTATGTAATTAAAACGGTAACCACTGAGCCAAACAGTGAAAGCAATGTCCGCGTATGGACAAGATGTAAGAAGAAGAAGATAAACAATTAGCAGTAGGTATTAAGAGATAGATATAAATAATGTTGGAGAAATATCCAAACAATGGAAGGTCTTAAGGTTCAAAAAACTTTCTTGAAGTCTCGCAGGGACCTTCTTCATATATCTCAAGATGTGAACAGCAAAAGAATAGAGAGTCCCCACTCTGATTTAATATCAGACTGTCAAGGTTTCGATTAGCATTTTTCTGCATGGAAGGTTGAGGGCTCGTCCGCCGTGGCTAAGGATGAAATCCTTGTCGATCTTCCACAATCTCATCTTGCCTTGCCCCCCTGGGTGGATACATAAAGTAGGTTAGTTGATAGAGGGGTATGTAGCGTATATGCACGCACATATGGAGTATTATCTACTCTGTAGGAAATTGCCCCGGGCGGCGGGAAGGAGTCAATTTGCTCTCACTTACTGCACCCCATGTTATCAAGCCACTGATGTAAGGCTAATCTACTCGTCAGTCAGTTTGGAGTCTTGGAGTCTTAGGATCTTGGTGGATTGGTAATCCTCAAAGGCACCAATGCTCAAACGCTCCAATGCAGGCATGATCGACTTTCTTTGTGCGCATCGATCTGAACCGATGTGAGTCGATATGAGTAATAGTCAGAGTGACGGTAAGTGTGTTGTGTTGTTGCACGAGCACCTGTACCAGGTAGATACTGTCGTGGGTGGTTTAAGATTTGGGACCTATGGAGCAGTTGAAAAGCAAAGATCATTACTAGCTTCCTGGGTAATCACAGGTCGGGTGTTCGTGCAAGAAAGATAAAGTGGCGCCACTTTTATCTCGATTTAGAGCGGCGGGAGAACTTTTGGTTGTTCCAGAACAAATTATTCAAAGGTTCTGGTGGGGATTGTGAGGATTTGATTCTGGTTCCTATTAAAGCGGCGCGTACTCTATCTTTCCTTTACAGAGCTCTGTACAATGGTTGGAAATAGGGTTGGGCGATTTGACGATATGTAATGTCGCATATTCGTCAATCAAATATAATATGTAATATTAGTCAAATTGCATTATATGTATGACTAATCATAAAATCCTATAAACCCTATAAAATCTCTACAAAAAGCTAATTTGAAGCTATTTTAGAAACAAGACAATTAATACAAAAGTTACATAATAAGCACCTGACTTTTGGGTCTAATTATATACTAAATAAAAAACTAGAACCCGTCAAAAACTGTTGGAACACGTGACTGAGAACGTGTATATAGCTTAGCAACGCCCCTTCGTACGAAGGGGGCAGACATGAATTATAGTACAATTGAACCCAATACATCCCTTACTAAGTCAACCCAACAAAAACTTTTTCCAAAAACGACCCACTTTCATTCATTCTATTGATTTACTTGGCTTGAAAAACACGTGCATAATCTTGGCATAATATCTCATCACGCCCAAAAAGCGTTATGATATAGAATTATATAATCAACCCCAAAATTATATAATTCGCCCATCCCTAGTTGGAAGGGTAATTGATGTCAACCTCACTTTTAGTGGAATCTTGCTGCTTTAAGCCATTCGAATAGTTATTGAGCTGTTCCCCCCTCAAAATTCAACATATGAAGCTTTCACTTGCTTTTTATCAACTCTAATGAATTTTTAATATTTAAAGCTTTCAAAGCTTTCTATAGGTTCTAAATAGGCTCTAGATGAGCTCTAGATAGGATTTGGATTTCGAAATCCAATTAGAATTGATGATTTTGAATAAAATTGAAATAATTTTGATGAAATATGGGTTTTGACAATACTTTCGCCTGATAAATTTCACCGTATAAATGTTCAACCAGCGTTGTGATTTGATTAGTCTAAAGCTTGAAAGTGGGGAAAAATTCGTTTGTAATTGACAATACTTACCCTTCCAACCTTCAGAGTACTTGCGGCAGTTGTGGAATGCAACCTTACCAATTGAAGTTTAGCCGTTTGGCCAATCACTGGCTCAACATTCCCGTGCTAGTCAGAATATTTCACCACATTCATATTAATGACTCGAAACTGGAGTTAAGGACCCTTGTTTTCTCGGAAATAGGAAAACCTTAGAATGTCCGTAATGGATCCGCCAATATTATGAATTGAGAAATATCCCTGACATCTGTCAATGTCATCCATCTAAGGAAATAAGGAAATAAGGAAATAAGGAGATTCGATTAAAGTTCAAACTGATGGATGGCACGAAGGGCGAAGGGTACCTACACTTTTCCCTTTTCTGCTTAAGAGGAGGAGGGGTGGCATTTCACATTGCTGTCTGTATACTATCATCCCTTGCTCCACGATAAACTTTTAAACGAATTAACCTTATAAAGAGGATTTGCTGCACGGTTTTCCCGTTGAACTACTCTAGCTCGCTGGGTACCTGGTAGTTCATGAACGTTTGCTTCGCCGGATGACTCTTCAGGTATTGGTATTGGTAATGATATTGATATTGATATTGATATTGGTGTTGTTAATGTTATTGGCATTAGTATATGGAATTGCTATTGCCATTGGCATTGGTATTGGCATTGTTCATTGCCAAGTAAGTCTTCAAAAGACTGCCGGTTGGTAATAATCACAGCCTGAGTCTATGAAGTATTGAAATGTATTGATGCATACATACCATACCACACCATACCATACCGCAATCACAGCCTGAATCTATGAAGTATTGAAATGTATTGATGCATACATACCATACCATACCATACCGTAACTGAAGCTTGGACATGTCATGGACTCATGGTAGCCAGCCGCCCGAATTTATCATAATCTGATCATCTGAAGCCGAAGGAACTCGGTTCCCACATTGCCAAGATGTTTCGTTGCCTATGGGACCACGGTGAGCTTTCCCTTTCCCTGTTGAGTTTCGTATCTATCCACTATGTCTCTCCCTTCTTCCAAAACAAACAAAGAAGAAAGAAGAAGAAAAACAATCTATCGTCACACCGTATTTGGCAGCTCGAGCCTCACGTATCTTACACGAGATACGCTACACGCAGCACGCTACACCATTGCAAGGGCCAGGCCAGCTCCCATCATTCCCCCGTCTCTGACTTTTTCGTTTTCGATATCGGTTGGGGGTTGAAAAGGAGATTCCGAGATTCATCTATTGCTGCATTAAGCGGATTTACTGAGTGAAAAAGGAAGAAGTTGACATGATCCATAATCATTTATGGATCCCCAAGATCACCATTGAGATTACCTAGTATCTTTATCAGTAATCTGGTATCGATGGAGAGACACTTCCGCCGCATCGGTGGCCCAAAATAACGAAGAACACGCGAATTCCCACCATTTTTACAGAATCTCATCTGATTGATATGCGAATGTGTTAAATCATTTCGATTGATTACTAACATCAACATCGTTATCGATAGAAGAAGCCTTGCTCCTCTATTCATCCTCTATTAATCAATGCTGTGAACAGCTTCACAACTCGCACTTGCTAAAAGTCTGCACCAAGTTGGACCTGACATAAAAAGACAATGAAAAGAAACACTTGCAGCGTTTATCCAGATGTCTCGATTATCACAATTACTCAACCAAAAGTCGCCGGACTATATTCCAAAAGGAAACAAGAATATTAGAACAATTTGCATCAATCGTCTTGGAATCGCAATACTCGATCTCACATCACAATATCATATGAGAGAGAACGTTTAACAAAAGAGATAATAAATGTACATTGATCTTCCATCTCCGAAATGGACACCCTAGCGTTACGAATTGTAGGTTCTATCTCATTCTCAACTTTGTTAGAGTAGAAACCTCAATATTTGGATATCATTCCAAAAGTTGTGGGATAATCTCGATGTTCTTGAGATAATTCCACAAGTCCCGAGATAATCGCATGGAGAACATTCGTTGTAGATCGCATATCTCAAAGCTCGAAATTAATGGGGGGAAGGTTCTCCATGAGCGGTGAGGGGATTTACCTGGCATATCAGTATTGGTTGTGTGCTAGGCACATGAATTACTGCGTACGCCAACGTTGTCTCCTCGGCCATCACCGTTTCATCTTCCTGTGTACAATATCGATCATCTCGAGGATTTTTACTTGAGCAGAAATGATCTCACATGGAAACGATCTGGAGATATTGCTACCAGATGCACAATCCTGATTAACGCCACCACCTTGATACTAAGCAAAAGCTTGCTAGTGTATATTATTTGATCGTGGGATTTATTTCAACCATCCCTAGAATTTTATGCGGCTTTGCTAAAAGGAATTGGTCTGAACTGGCCACCACATCTCACAACGTGGAGCAATGTGGCAAAAGGGTTCCATTGAAGTGGTGCATAAAGATCATTTCCTCGTTCTTAAAAGGAGGACTAGAAGGATTGAACGAAAACAAGGCTTGACTCCTGATTGAAGCATCTTGATACGCGAATGTAACTGCATGATGAGTAAAGAACGGTTTGAACAAATGAGTCTAGTGTCGAACCCTTCACGCTCTGTGCCTGCATACAATCAGGACTTGAGTCTTCCACCAACCTTAATCAGGGAAGAAACCGCGGAGCTAGGCTCTAGAAAACAAAACACAAAGCTATATTCTCACACTTCTTACATTGAAAGCTGTGTTCTCGATACCCTGATGGATACCCGCATATATCTCACTCTGCTGTCAACGCCTCGACGGATACCGACTCATTTGCCACGCCTTTCACAAACCGCTTGGTGTGCCAACTCACAGTTTCAGATCCTTTGATCCATGGCTTTAATATTTGCTCACAGGAAACTTGAAGACCCGGAAATACATCTGATCTATCCATGCCTGCACAACATAAAGATCGGACTCAAATCATAATCGAGGGTGCACACAGCTGTAGCCAGCAAAACGTTATCTGCAGCTTGCGCGCATGGAAGTGGCATGGTGAGCATGGCGAGGTAAAGTACATGTACGGCGTGTCCGGTAAGGATTCTAGGTCCGTGGCAATCAATACCTTTCCACACACAGTGAACGGG
Source organism: Botryotinia narcissicola (assembly GCA_004786225.1). Taxonomy (NCBI): domain Eukaryota; kingdom Fungi; phylum Ascomycota; class Leotiomycetes; order Helotiales; family Sclerotiniaceae; genus Botryotinia; species Botryotinia narcissicola. The sequence continues at coordinate 1,288 of PQXJ01000465.1, read as the reverse complement.
TATACAATCACGGGATCTCTTGACCGCCGATATCTTGGTGATACAATACTCCCGAGACTGTAAGACGGAGTCGAAGAAAATTCCCTACTGCGCTTGCCCCTTCTATACCTGCGTACGCATCATCTTCCTCTATTGCAGATGAAGAGAAATTTTCACTTTTTGGAGGAAAATGTACAATATCACAAGAAGATCTCTTCTCAAAGCTCGAAAATAACCTTTCTGTACAACTCTCCTTGCCACTCGCGGGCATAGGAATCAGCCCACCTCAATATTCTCAAGCGGACATCGTGTCACCAAAGATAATTCCGGAAGTACAAGTAGTACGGCCGATTGTACCATGTACCTCCATCCATCCATCCATCCATCCATCCATCCAACTTTCCTTTCATCGCGCTCACTTTCCATCAAAGTTGCACTTCAGATTTATCTTCACACCATTACCGAAAGGAATACAATCCTCACCTCGAGAACTCTCTATAGGTATGGTTAACTATCTCTCAATCTCAATCCACACATCCTCTCCCCTCCTCTCATCTCTGCTCGTGCAACTCCGCGCAATCACACGCAGGAAAGAATACTACGCTATCATCTCAAGATCAAAAATTCAAAAATTCAAATCACAAACGCTTATTTATCGTGAGTAAATACACACATACATACATACCAAGTACCTAGCTAATCCTCCAACCCATCTGTGCTCCCCTCTCCCCTCCCATCTCATATCATCCCATTCTTCTCCATCCCCACACGTAACGCACCTGAAAATTGGAAAGTAATACATGTACCATCTTGTCTCTTTAGTCTTGCGGTCTTTTAGTTTTGTAATTTGGGTTGTTACTAGGTGAGTAGCTAGGTAGATAGGTAGGTACTGCATGTTTTTATTATCTGTAGATGTGATGTAAATGTGTATGTAGCATACATATTCCACATTGTCAAAACGTTGTTGTAGGGATTATTGAGATTTGGATGCGAGATTTGGATGCAACGTTTGGATTCTTGTTGCTTGTGGTATGTATATATAGTATAGTATAGCATAGCTCCTAACATTCCCATCGAGAATAGCTTATTCATCCATCCATCCATCCATCCAAAAAGAATCAAGATTCAAATCCAGTGTACAAACTATACTATACTCCACATTTACATAGTAGATTACGATATCTAGGTATTGCTAGGTTACCTTGATAATCGATTCCTCTTATGGTATAGTATAGTATGGTATAATTTATATTCATTGTCGGGATCAGGATTCGGGGGAAGAGGGGGACAGGGAGATGGAGAGGGGATG